>JAJHUR010115802.1:0-11835 GCA_027495735.1 Lutjanus campechanus | reverse complement strand
CCACAGTGCTCACTGGGTCAGAAGCAATGGACAGAGAGTGGTGCTGAGGCAAGAGACGAGCAGAGAATGAGGAGGAGAATGAGAGGAGATGCCCCGAGGGGAAGATGGATAAAAGGGAAGGAGGAAGGAGGAGAATGGGAGAGACACATCTTTTGTAGGATAGTGATGGCACCTAATTTTTTATTTTGTTTACTCTCATCTCTGGACTCACATGTTTATTTACTATACTCCTCTTTCCCTCCTCCTCTCCCTCTCCATCCATCCACCCATCCTTTTATCCTCCCCTCCATCCATCCCTGCCTCTGTCAGGACATCCCATGTGATCATCTCATCACTCCCCTCGACCCTTCCTCCTCTCTCCTGCTCTCCACGCTCCCTCCCTCGCTCTCTGCCTTTCTCCATAAAGCCCCTTACATTATGTGGCAAGTGAGCGCACAGTCCCATACAATGCCTCCTGAGGCATGTTGGGAGAGATTTCTATATAAAGACGGATAAAGCGGGGCTGGGCTGCAGATCAGGAGAGAGTCAGGGAGGTCAAGCACACACACACTCACTCTGGGATGGATCGCAGTGGATGAGTGCTGAGACAATGTTTGTTGCAGCTGGACGGAGCTAAAGTTTGGTGGTTGAGGGCTTCAGGATGCAGTCGCCAACGGTGATGGAGGCAGGGGATGAAGTGTTGCAGGTGCTTGAGGTTTGTGAGACTGTAGAGGTGCAAGAGGAAGTGATTGTCACCACCATAGAAGAAGACTCTAATACTAACTCCCCTCCAGTTGTCAGTTCTGGACCAGGGACTAAAACAAGCCAGGTAAGACAGAGAGGTGCAGGTGGATAACATGCTAACTGATGGTGCCTCAGTGCCCTGTGCGCTGTAGTAATGTATCTTTTCTGCACGTTTCCCGATTTCTGTCAAAACTATAACTTTTCTGTTGTAATGATTTCCTGCAGAGTCAATTCTCTTTCCCTGGAGGATCAGTTTCACGCCCATTTCTTGTTGTTTAATGCTACAAATGCAGTTTTTGTCGGGTACAAAGCCTCCAACATGGTTGTTGGGTAGTTCGCTCTCTGCTTTTGGTTTGTGGTTTGTGAGGTAAAGCCGAACTCTCTCCAAACACATAAGTGGTAGTACATCGAGTTACACGTATCTTGTGCCATTCTTGGTTTTATTCTTCCTTCTTTCAGTTTTCCATTGCAGAAAATATGAAATGCAGGTGGCTTTTAATTAGGTCTAACCCAGACGCTTCAAAGCTTGGACGCTGCTACTATTGCTGTGGTAATCGGTGTCTAAATCAGTATCTGAATGCCTTGTTTTGTTTTGGTTTTTGAAAAAAGGAAGGATGCATGTTGGCTGCATTGAAAAGAGGCAAAAGACTGATAAAGAGGCAGATTTAGCACAGCACAGTATCCACAACCTGTAAAACATTTGTGCTTCGTGTTAGTGTTGTGACTTTGATATGATGCCTGCCTAAAATATCTTGATACTGATACTGAAATGATACCACGGCACAAACCTACAACACCAGGAAAAATAATGGAATATTATATAAGATGAGAGTCCTGACATGACAGAAATAAATGGCTCTAAAAATGGACAACACAGGGCAGGTATTTAGACTAATTTTGAGCTGTTTCATTGGCAACTTATTAATATTGTTATTTTAGAAATGAATGGGAATCTGGGGTTTAGCCATCAGCTTCAGCTTCAGTTTGATAGCCTATGATAATAACTGTAAGTCTGGCACTTCAAGATGATAAAAGCTCAATTCAGGATTATTAACCTGCACAGACAAATTACAAAATACACCTGCTTATTAACGGAGGTCTCCACCCTGCACAAACAAAGATGAAGGCTTCATGCCATGATTATCATTACCACTACTAATTGCGTATAAGTTGATAATTTACTGGTGTTGTTGATCTGCATCGTTGTCTGATTTTAGCAGCTTGCAGGTTATGGTAAAATTAACATCACAAGTTATTAGAGGTGTTTGCCACGTTGGTAAACAAGGTAAAAAGCCACAGCCAAACCCTTAATTGCCTTTTCAAACTCTGATGGTGAAAAGGTTTGTTTGTCACCAAATAAATCACTTTTTTGAATCATATTTGCGGTCATGTAATTATGTTATCTGTTACATTCGCTAACCAGCCTGTCGCTCTTTGAATTCCTTGAACAGGTCGGCATTTGGAGGTGTCTGTGGGGTTGCCCTGACTGTCGGCTATCTCAACGAAATAACGCCATGAAATCATGACGCCAGATTCTGTGTTTTGCTAAATTTGAGGTTCTCTATTTCCCTCATCTCCATTTCTGTGACTAATCCATTTCAACCATACTGCAATTTACCTCTGAACTAATCGCTGCTCAGCTGTCAGTGTGCCATTGTCTCTCACTTCCTCCTCTACCCTGAGAATTAGTCAAAGAAGCTTTTTTTTTTAAGAGCTTTCCTTCCTTGTCCTGACAAGTTCACCGCAGACTTGTACGCTGTCCACACTTTGAACAAAGGTGGTTTTAAATGCCTGTGAAGAGCTCTTTGGGAATGTGTGTTACTATATTTTACACACACTCGCACACCTTGCCTCCCAGGAGTGAGTAGAGTGCACTTGTTCCTGCACCGAGCGTGGGGGCTTTGTTTTGCAACCCACTTGCGGCAGAAAACAAGCTTTTAGTGGACATTTGATTTGCTGTGAGAGACAATAGCTGTTCTTTATGCTCAGGTGGAGAAAGAGCGCAGAAAATACTCTGTTGAAAGCTTTGTAAATGCACGCTGACTTACACAGCATGTTAGTGCATGTAGCCAGTGTGCTACATGTACCTTGTTTCTTCACTGCTCAGTTATTTGTGTATTTCACTGGACAGAAATGTTGACTGCACAGTTCAGTGTATTTTCCTAATAAACCAGTTGAAGACTTATGCCTGGTTGTTGTAGTTTTGAAGGCGTCCTGTAGGTCTCTGTGGACATAATACTCTAGTTTTAAAAGGGAGTTGTTGTGTCACTTAGGACCAGAATAGAATCTTGTCAGCAATATTTTTCTTCTTTTGGCAAAAACAGCTGGAGCTGTCATATCATTTATCATCAAATCAAAAACATAAATTCCTTTGCAGCGAGGGCACGTACCACCAGGAAATCCCAGCAAGCAGTCCTGTCATTCAATCTGATCCGAACAAGTGCCCGTGTGCAGTTCAAATGTCGCTCTGGATATGTTTAAAGCTCAGCAGCTACTGTATCGTATTGCAGCACTTAAAGTTTGCAGCCTCGCCAAAATTTCATCAAAGAAATACTTTGATGACACATTCTTCGTCTTATCAAATCGCTCTCGTCGTGCTTTTGAAACTGCTCTGCTCAGCCGTTTTTAATGATGCCCAATTTATTGCCGGGTGCCCGTGATGGAGAAGGTGATTTCCTCAACAGTTGGCTGCTCCACATGTTGCTGTTATGGATGTTTGCCTCAGTGCAGATAACTGCTCTTTTTTAGACGCAGTATTTTCTTCTTGCTTTGGTCTCCTGCCTCTGCATAATTTTCTCGCTCTGTCTGGTTTTGCTTTTGCAGGTGGATGCTTAAATTGCAAACACTTTACCTCAAAGCAGTACCAAAGTTATTGCAAAATGTTAAGCTTTCTTGCAGACAGAGCCAGTTTGCTTGCTGTTCCCCCTTTTTACAGTTTTTGTGCTTTTTATGCGAACTGTCTCCAGGCTCTAGCTTCATATTGAAGATCAGTATGAGACAGTCATGAGAGTGGTATCAGTGTACTTCCAAAAGTGTCAATATGTTACTGATGTGCATATCCTATAAACGAACTACACGTCAGAGCTACACTGGTTAGAGAAATAACAAATGCAAACTGTGGTTGGTATGCAGCTTGTGTTGCCCATGTAGGATTAGAGGATCATTTTCATTTGAGAAACAAAACATCTGTTTAGGTTTGTTATTTGGTTTATCATCTGGTTTCTATTTGCTAGTTTGCAAGTACTAACAGCCAGTTTTAGCTAGTTATCACATCATACTCTGCTGTCCTATATTTCCGAAAATAACACAACAACTCAGTACAATATAGAGTATTTGCATAATAAGTTCAGGAAACCACCCACATCATTCATCTAGTTACCGGAGCACAGAAGCAATAATCGAATTTAAAGTATTTGTTAAAATCCTTGGTACTGTTCAGTGGTATGTGAGAACACGTCATATCGGATGTTTCCGTTATTCAGCTGTTTAGTTTCTACCACAACGCCTCAGCTCCTCCCGGAGCAGAGAAATTGCTTGTAAAACCATGTCTGGCTTGAATAAATCAGTGCAGACGTAAGACAAGAGTAGACCTGACAGGTGTTTAGTTGCAGTGCGAAGATTCATGACACATATAGAGTAGTCATGAGCAGAGGATTTCACATGCTGGTTGGTCTGTGCACTAATGATCTCTGTCCTTTGAACTGCCACTGCCCTTACTTTTCCTCCCTCTCCAGATCAATCTTTCTCCGCCCTTTAATTGGCTATCTTGTTATCGAACATTTCTGTCCTGCCCTTTTCTCCTTTTCCTCTTTGTTTCCTCTCTGCTTGCTGTTCCTCCCTGTTTCACCTATTTTTATGTGATGAATGGAACTGGGCCTCCTGCGAGGCGGCTGGTACTGAACCAGATCAGCCTGTGGTGATTGGTTAATCCCGAGAGGAAATGTGGGTCACTAGTGTCTATTTTAAGTCGTGCCTGCAGAGGGAAAGCCCAGGTACAGTAGTTAGGATCCAACAACAACAACATTGTCCCAAATATCATTAGCATTGAGCCGGAGTGAGAGTCGGATGCAGGACGACAGGAGGATGAGCGGAGTAGACAGACAATCGGCCAAAAACTCTTTTGCTTCATATGAACTTATTGGAAACACCAAGTAATGGTAAAAGTCACTTTCACTTTCTGTTTGGAGCAGTGCAGAGTGTAAAAATGTTGATAGAGTTCTTAAAAGACTCCTTTAACAGTGTATGATTCAGAGGTCTGACATAGAGGCGATGAGTGATGAGCGCTGATGAGTGAAGGCAGGACAAGCTGTGATTCATGTCTCCTCTGAGTGTTCCTGAGGTTTACTGTGGTCACAGGCACACTCTTCCTCACAACTAATACCTATTGATTTCCTTTCTCGCACTCACACACACGCACACACAGAGCGTGCTTGTCTTCACCCGACAAGATTTAGACTTGAGAATCTGTCAGCAGGAAAGACGTACTGTACTCAACGCCACATGGATCAGCTCTGTCAAATCCAGACACAAAACCCGTTTAAAAAACTGTACATTTAAAACATAACTACATGTAAAAGGTCTTCCCTCTTCCAGCGTCTCTAACTCTGCAGTGTAACTGCTTAGGTATGCTGGTTGTCGTCCCTGATGATTTGTGGAGCTCCCTGTAACTGAGGCTTGTGGCCTTTTGTGGAGCACTTATGTCTGCTAATACAAAAAGAAAATAATGAGGTTTTGCTTACTTTTGTTCTCTGTAGGGGTTAATTGCTTCATGTGAGTGAAAAGCTTGTTGCATAAGTCTCTGTGGAGAAGCTGAGGGCCTCCTCAGTCCGCCTCTCTCATTATTAATGAAGTGGCTTTCACTGCTCTGTTTCAAAAACAATCTCCGCTCATATTGACTGGACTGGAATATGCATTGTTTATGCTTGTGTGTGTGTTTGTGTGTGTGTATATGTTCCATTGTGTTCTCAGACTTCTGTTCTGTGGTCTGTCAGCTACAATTAATTTCCACCAACCCTCAATTTAAATCATGATATTTAATTCCAAGAGAAGTCACAAGTCTCCTGCAGAGGACACAATGTGCAGTTAAATTTGTATTCCACTCGGAAGCTAGCAAGCAAGGCTAACAAGTTCCCAATCAGAAAATAGAAGCTAATAAGCTAGGCTAACTAGTAACTAAACTAAAGTTTCCACTCACAAAGTCGAAGCTAATTAGCCTTATTTGCTATTGACAGCTTCCCTACAGTCTGTGCTGTGTTCATACACTTTTCAAAGTTATGTTTTATCTAGCCTCAGCTCTCTTTCTTGACTTGTTGTGGTGATGGCAAATGATCAATTTCGTTGAGGACAAGTACAGAAAACATTGACAGTTGCATAAGCAGTGTCCGCTGCACTGTGCACGTGTAATTTCCAATAACAGCCCCTTGTCATTACAGTTCGTACCAAGTTTTAACCGGGATTTGACTGTTAAAAATCCTGAATCTGCTTTAATCTGGCAGGTAGAGAATTCCAGAGGATCGTATCTTTGACTGAAAATGCATTTTGTGCAAAGGAAGTCTTACAGTGTCTAATTCCCGACCAGAAACACACAGCAAGACGTAGACCTTTAACCCCAGCACTCTGCATGTTTCCCACTGATTCACATCACAACATGGAGTAACTGAGGGAGAAATGAACAGAGTACTCCAATCAAAACTGTGTCTCCTTATCCCTGGAAATACACCAATGTCAATGTCAAGTCAGACTTATTATATTCAGATTTTTAACAAGCATGGATTTTAATTTAAATTTGACTTTAATCTTGTATTTTTTTGTCTTAAATGTCTATTTTAGGTTCACTTACTTGCTTAAACAAATGAGATGCAGCCACTTTGCCCTCAGTCTAGCACACCTAAATGTCAGGTTGCATCCCCACAGGGACTCTTTGACCTTTTGAACCCAAGTCATGCATTCCACCGTCTGGTTTACTGCTCATGAGATCGGTCAGTCGTGATGTTTGGCTCTTTCTTAAAGCGGTGCAGACAGTGAGATGAGGATTTACAACCGCATTGTCATGTCAGAGGTCAGATGAAACGCAGACAGATTTGAGTGCTGGACCTCATCAAAGAGACTGTCTGTGAAAATCTATACCAACAAGTCAACAGTTAACATGTCGTCTGCCGTGAGTGATAGTGCTGCCGAAAATAGAAACTGTTACGTCATGTTTAAAGCTTGTCATCTCAGATGGAATTTTTAAATCGAGCTGCTTTTCACCTGGATTTTATGTCCTCACGCATCTGAAATTGTGGCCGATTAGTGAATTTTCAAAATATTTTTTATTTGCTGCCCTTGTAGAGCACTTGGTAATGTGGACAGCCAATCAGAATCCATCTGAATTAGCAGGGTATAGTCTACAACTTATTAAACGTTTGTGTAACATTATAGTAGGCTGCAAACTACACATAAAAAACCTGCTGGTGCTGATGGGGTCTCTAAAGTGACCTCCTGACGATTACCAGGATACCATCAAATTTATGTCGACTTGTACGAAAGTATGAATAAAATTTGTCTTCTAACAATGACAACTCCTGTTAGGGAGTGTTGATTTTAGGTTGGATTAGTTGTCAACTATTGAATTAATCCCCAACTATTTTTTTTACCATTTTTTAAGAAAAACTGTGCACAGTCTCTCATTTTAGCCTCTCAGGTGTGAATATTTTCTGCTCTCTGCAGTCCTCTGCGTACGGTAAACTGAATCTCTTTGTGTTGTCAACACATTCATCATTTTATAGACCACAAAACGAATCGACTAATAGAGAAAATGATTGACAGATTAAGCTGTAATGAAGATGACTGTTAGCTGCAGGCACAGTTGAGTTCTCCTGATTCGTCTAGTCTTTTCTTTTTGTGTCTCTGCGTAACGTTCAGCAGTAACAGTGTCATTCCTCTAAGCCGCTGACGCAGCTGTTACAGAATGTTATTGTGCATCCGTGTGGATGCTCACATTGTTATAGTTAAACTAATTGTTATGGTTCTCGTTCTTGGTTTGGACGGCCCTTTATGAGGGGAAAAATTGTGGAAAAAATATGTTTGTTTTCTCTCATTTTCCTTCCATCCACTGAATATGTCCATGCAGTATTCCTGTGTAGCAGTGAAGATACTGTTATTAGTATATGAGTCTACTCAGTTGCTTCTTTCTAGCTTCAAAGACAACCTGAGCAATACTGCCTGGGTCCTCCCATTGTTCTGCTTCATCTCTGCTGTTTTAACCCCTGAGGCCAGTGGGATATTCTCTGTCTCAATGCACCATCCTCCTCCTCCTCCTCCTCCTCCTCCTCCTGCTGCACCTCCTCCCAACCCCCTCAGTCTAAAGTGATCATGAGGCATCTCCCGCACGATCCCCTCTCTGCTAGTGTGCGGCTAATGTCACTGATACAATCCTTAAAATAGGATTCATTTAGCGTCTTTGGATGATGAAAAAAGAAGCTGTTTATGAGTATTCTTGTAGCTGATGGCGTTTCATTATCTGTCCTCTCTGTGCTGGCCGGGGCAGCACTCAGCCGCTCACAGGGCCACGTTAGCAGCTTGTTATGACTGCTGTGTAAAGAGTCCTTATCTTTCTTGTTCTAACGCTCCGACACCGCTGACCTTCATTATCTGCGGATGCAGTCAGACCCAGACGTCAGTGTGTAGCCCAGTTGGCAGCTCGCTCTGTTTACTTTTTCCACTTCCTATCTTCTGTTCCTTTCTTTCTCACGTGCTTGGAAATAATGCGTTCGTTGAGCTGACGTTTCAATCTAAAGCAAAGAAAAGGTGTGTTATAACTCCGGGAGCTGCGGCTATAGGAACATTTTACAGTTATGGGAATCCACTCAAATGCAGTACGGTGTGAAATCAAGCTATATTCCAGGAGCACAGTTCAGATAAAAGCTCTCTCTTCTAATATTTTCAATCCTCTGATGCCCTCTCTCATATTTTCCCCCCGAGCAGAGCAGCTATATTTGGCCCAGATCCCACTCTATTGTTGTTGTTTTGTTATTCTGCATTTGCTAGACTTGCTGCTGAAGTCATGGCGTGCATCTCAATTCCTTTAAATACATCTTCACATGCATCTTTGCCTCCCTTCCACGTAAGCATATATATGAAAAAATATGAGTTAAAAAGACATCTTTTTCTCTCAGGCATCATCTGAAGGATAGCATCTTTTGTAGGCTTAGATAATGTGATGTAATGTTTAAACAATAATAATAAAAGCACACAGTTATCACAGACACACGACAAAGTGATTGTGAAATATTAGTTTCTTTATGTTTCCCATTAATCCACGTGTGCATTACAAAACTATATTGTCAATTTACTGTGCACACATCAGTTAAAACGGTTTTTAAATGGATTTTACTGCTCAGACACTGGATGCACATGAGTCATTTTTCCTTGCAGCAGTACTTTTTAAAAGAATTATTAATTATTTGCACTTTAATACTGCTACTACTATTACTACTGTACTAATGCACTAATGCAAGTTGTGCATGTAGTTTTTTGCCAGTATGGACATGAAAGAGGTAAATAGCAAATAAGGTACACCCACAATGGTCTGAAAAAGGTCTTAAAACATCTTAAATTTAACTTGTTGAAATCTGTAGAAGCCCTCGAGGGAATCTGGAAACTATTTAAAGACAAAAATCAGTGATGTAGGAGGAAAACAAGGAACAGGATACTCAAAGAATTTAAGTAGTTGCAGACCCCAGAGGGAGTTGGAGGCATGTTTTGAAAATTTGGCGCAGTGGTGTAACTTTTTTTTTTTTGTCTTTATTTTGTTTGAGGCACTATTGAATTGTATGATTGATAATGTCGTATTCTTTGTGTTGACTTTGGCTGTAAATGCGAGGGACATGTTCAGAGAGAGAAGAGGGTGTGTGTGGGGATGTGGGGTGTTACTGTGTTTGTCAAAGTAAAAACTTCCAGTGTAATATGTTGCATAACAACGCTGATGTTTGTTCAATGAAAAATCAATATACATTATTTATATGATTCTTCTCCTCTCCCTGAATATAATACCATCCATCATACAGGTTAAAATGAAAAATGGCAGACTATAAGAAGAAAATCTTTCATTTTTTGACAGATCTCTTTTATTCATTTTCTTATGAACAAATAAACAAACATGGAACAAACATTTGAACACATCATTGATCAGACGATTGATGTTTTAAATCCTTCTTTGTTCTCCCCTCCTCATATTTCCAGGATGACAACTGGGGCGAGACCACCACGGCCGTCACAGGCACATCAGAGCACAGCCTCTCTCAGGAGGACATCGTCCGCATTACCAAGGACCTGGAGGACAGCGTGGGGCTCGACTGCCGTCGTTACTTCACCCTGACCCTGGCTGTGATCTTGGGCCTGCTGGTGTTCCTGACGCCGCTGGCCTTCCTGGTGCTCCCCCACCTCCTCTGGCCGGAGAAGCTGCAGAGCTGCGGCACGGCCTGCGAGGGCCTCTTCATCTCCGTGGCCTTCAAGCTGCTCATACTGCTGCTGGCCGTCTGGGCGCTCTTCTTCAGGCCGCCGCGGGCCGGCCTCCCGCGGGTGTTTGTATTCCGGGCGCTGCTCGCCGTGCTGGTGCTGCTCTTCGTGGTCTCTTATTGGCTGTTCTACGGAGTCAGAATTCTTGACTCACAGGTGAGCTTAGAGAAGGTTAAGAGAAGGGAATACAGGCAGGATATGTATCGCTATCATTTCTTCTAAGTGCACACTCTGACTAAAAATATAAACACTGAAGTATTTCCATTTGAGGCAGAGGTCTCATATAATGCAAACACATTCATTTTTAATGCCTTTAGGAGCTCAACACAATCACAAACAACCAAAACACAACATATTTAGTTTCCCCAGTGCTGTGTTTACTGTGTGAGTCATAATTTATAATCCCTGTTGGTCCCTCATTCAAAATGCTTGTAGGAAAACACACACACACAGAAAAATTGGGGGTCTAAAAAGCTTGCAATCCTTTGAAATGTATCTAAATATTCATATGCTCTACATCTTGTCGTACATGTGTGTACAATCTCCTTTTTCACCCCCTGCAGGAGTGTTTCAAGCTTGTTTTTTGTGAGTTTTCACTCTGTGTGCATACTGTTCCTATATTCCTTTCATTGGAACATCGTATCGTTCACAGGACGAGAACTACCAGGGCATCGTGCAGTATGCTGTGTCCCTGGTGGACGCCCTGCTCTTCATCCACTACCTGGCCATCGTCCTGCTCGAGCTCAGGCAGCTCCAGCCGTGCTTCTCTGTGTGTGTCACACGCTCCACGGACGGCGAGATCAGGCACTACAACCTGGGACAGCTCAGGTAAGACGCACAGAGCGACTAGTTTCTTTTTGTAGGTGTTTTCTTCCTTAGGTTTAGTGCTTCTGGTGTGATGTTGAAGAGATTTCCAGTAATCTGAGGAACAGGTCCATTAGTTTGGAGGCTTATCAGAGACATAAACACTGCACAGTGGTTTATATTGCGTTGATTTTACAGACTCTGTAAAGTTATCACAGTGACAGTTATTTTGTTTTTCCTCACAGTGATAGACAGTAGAAACACAGCATTCACTTAGCGTCATATAAGGAATGTGTGCCGCAGTGTTCTCTTCATGACAGAAGTGTCAAGAAGGCTGACACTATTCTATATGTATATACAGTACTCTTCTATTTTTCTTATTGTCAGCAAATTATGAAAAGACAGAGACTCTCAGTATTTTCCATCTTCCCTGTCCTGTCTGTGGCACATAGCCCCAAGCCCATTCAGTCCTACTGAAGACGTAAATCTTCAAAAATTAGTCATGCATATACACTTAGTTGCCAGGACGGCTGCAACTAGCACATCATCAACTGATCTGTCGTTCATTTTCTCAATTAATTAATTAGTTGTTTGGTCTGTAAAATGTCAGAAAATGGTGAAATGTCTGGCAGTGCTTCCCAAAGCAAATGCCTTGTTTTGTCGACAACCCAGTGATATTTAGTTTACTGTCACAGAGGAGTAAAGAAACCAGAAAATATTCACATTTGAGAGGCTGAAGTCAGAGAATTTGGATTTTTGTTTTCTTAAAAAAATCACTTTGGGCTCACTTGGACTCTGTGAAACAGTGAT
>JAJHUR010115800.1:0-20677 GCA_027495735.1 Lutjanus campechanus | reverse complement strand
CACATTTTTTTCCAAACCAGACTCACAGACAAACAGGGATATTATATATAATGGGACTATATATTATAAACATTATTCTAAGTCAGTGCAGAGACCTGAAAAAAGACATTTTTCCCATTTTGCATAAAATACAACCATCAACATGTTTTTCCAAACATGCCTGTAAATGATACCTTTGATACTTACTTTGACTCAAGTGACTCCAAACAGAATTCTTGGCAAGGCCTGTATGAATCTATATGAACGTCCTCCAGCAATTTATAACCGTCACCATTTAACATTGTTTACAAGCCACACAATCCTTGAAAACATGCAGCTGGGGCCCAGCGTCACCCCCTGCTCCCTGCTGCAGTGTATTTGCCCTCCCTGAAATGTTCATACGGTCCCAGTGTGACAGTCTTCCCTGAGTTGTCACAGTTCCACAGACCACAGTGTAATAAGTGTGGTTTATGTCTCGAGCTCAGCTCCCTGAGTGAGAAGAGAGGAGAGAACAGGAGGAGACACAGCGTGCAGAGGGATCTGAAATCTTTTCTGGAGGCTTCAATGAAGAAAACAACTATCTGATCCCACAACCAGTAATCACAGCTGTCAAGTCTAAGTTACGTCTCAGACATTCCTGCAGCTATCTGAAGTCAAATCTCACTTCCTTAGTCATTTGGACTTTTTTGTTAAATATGCTTTTTCACATTCTTTTCAAGAGGTCAATGAGATGATTGATGCCACTCTAATGTCAGCAGCCAAGTAGATTAGCTTAGCACAAAGACTGTAAAAAAGGGGAAACAGTTAGGGAGATCCACTGGCACAATATGGCAGAAATGGCATATCATTTTCTTAAGTATATTTAACATTAGTGTATAATCAGTACAATCAGCCATTATCTACAGAGGGTGCAGATCCTCCGTTATGTTTGAACCGTCATGTTTCTACAGTAGCTCAGACCAAATGATTGTATATAGAGAAATGTACAACATGACGTCTCCTCAAAACTGAAGCCAAACCATCTCGATCGCCCCCTGGTGGCTGGATGCTGTATAGGTCATAAACCCTGAGTTCCTGATGTGAATAGATAGGACATGAACCAAACTAAAACATCAAAGTACACTAAATTTTTTGCGAAAGATGGTTTCTGTCATTTTAGGTAGTTCTTATTGTGTTGATGTTTTTTCAAGTGTTCATTTTTCTGATCAGTTTAACTTTAATTAGTTATTTGACATTATGAAAAGGGGTTTCATGTCATGATTGACAACTGAGTCATCTGATGGCAGTGCTCATCTCTGGGATATTTTGGCTTAATTTTTGTACAGACAGAGGAGGTGGAGCTGCAGTGTCCATCTTTATTTACACTGGTGCTCGAAAAGGACAAACCAAACACTGGCTCTAGATAGGGCCTTACACATTTTATTTTGCAAGTTTCATGGCCACATGGTAGGAATGGGACAGTGAGGGGAGGGGTATTCAGTTGGCTGCTCTTCCACCTCACTGCTACATGCCACTGAATCCTAATCACTGGTCCTTTAAGTCAAACTTTAAGTCATCCTACAGCTCTTGGAGGATGAAGTGCTCAGAATTTTAACTTAATTAACAGTAGTAATACCACATTGTTGAATAAAACTGTACTAATCATGCAGAATGGCTCATTTACTAATTAGGTACAGTATAATTATTAATGTACACATCTCTTTAAATGTTGCAGCTGATAAAGGTGGACTAACTACTATTTTAATACTTTTTGTCTGATAGCTTAAGGTGTAACATCAATCAAGTATCAATATATTTTTAATTAGGCTATATTTTGAATTAATAATCTGAATCTGCAAAGTAACTAATAACGAGTACTAGCTAATACTTGAGCGACTGTACCGTATTTTGTTACTTTCCACCACCGTCAATACAGGAAGATATTGAGTTAATTTGGGGCAGAAAACATGTCACTTAAAATGGTGCACTTGGCTGTTTAATTATGTACATTAACACAACACTCATCACTAACAGGTTTCGTTATACCCTTTAATATTTTGATGGGTAAATGTCTTAACCGTTTGTGGTCACTGTATTCCAAATTATTTTATTTTATATTGTTTCATAGGGCTATTTATATTAAAACATATATTTCAATATCTGAGTGTATTACATTTATGTCCAAGCGATATGAGAAAATGTGTAAGTCCGCTTTATACTCATAAAATGTTTTAAAATAAACAGGGAGAACTTGCAAATCATTTTCCAAACGTGGGAGCGCTTAACTGCATAAGAAAAGAGAGAGAGAGAGAGAGAGAGAGAGAGAGAGAGAGAGAGAGAGAGAGAGAGAGAGAGAAGCGTGAATAAATCAGTCAGAACGCGTTTATTAGAGGACTGTATGGGAATCCAGGAACTCGTCATCATCTTTCTCATCATCTCCGCAAGTTTTCTTTTTTCCTTCTTCTTTCTCTCTCTGACAAACGGGGAGTGGGGGAAGGGATCAGGGGGAGGAGGGAGGAGAGAAAAGAGGAGAAAATACGACGTCAGTTGGTGGTGGGATGGCTTTATGTGAGGGAGAAGGAAAGAGAAAGAGAGTAACGTCCTGAAGAAAGAAGGAGACTCGGTGAATGAGCATCTGGAAAGCTGGGCTGCCTGTCCCGGGGAGAAAAAAGAAAACATACTTTCGTTTCAAACTCAAAGGACAGCAACATCTCCACACTGTGACTTCCTGTAAGTATTAGACAATGAAACAAGTTGACTAATGTTGCTGTTTTAGGCTCTGACTTCTCACAACTTCTGTTTGGCTGGTAGATATGGAAGTGTCATGAATTAAACTGTTGTTCTTGGACTGATTTACAGCTGCACACACATATAATGCTATTAGTCTCAGCCTACTTAGATTAATGTACCTCTAACTGTCAGTAAAAGCTCCCTGGGTTATGCAGAGCAGAGTTTTACTGGCAGCTGCTGCAGTTTGCATGCTTCATTGATTCGTGTAATGCTGAAGGAGCCACCTGAAGACACTCTGAATGATGATATTTTAAAATGTTCTGGAGGGATGAGCAGGAATACTTGCAGCTGGCTATACTCTGACCTCTCTGTGTGTTCGGGTACCAGGGTTGTAGTCAAGACCAACTAAATCGAGACCAAGTCCTGACCAAGACCAGAGTTTTTTGAGACCAAGACAAGACCAAGACTTTGCGGGGTTGACAACAAACCCAAGGCAGGGTGAGGTGAGTCAACACACAGTGCTGTCACATCTCAAGCATTTTGTTTATGTTGGAGTTGACGTTAGCTAACCTTGAGGTAACTTGGGCTGCCTGCGAGTAAGGTTTTTCCTAGTCGACCAGTAGTAATCAGTTTGAGCCACTAGTCGACTAGTTGTTGCACGTTTATGATATTAATTTAATTATATTTTTGGGGAACAGCGTGAAGCTAAAAATTGTATTTGACCCTGAATGTGCTGGGACAACCAGTGAGCAGACTGAACATTTTGCTAATTTACTTCTCGCATAGTTTAATCTCACACAACTCTTGCACAGGAAAAGATAATTTCTAACTCCACAAAAACACTGGAGGACTTCTTAAAGTTATGGACAATGGGTACTTACAAATAAAGTCGCTAAGTTACAAACTAAAAAATTTCATGTGTCCTGTCCATGCCCGAACCCGCTGTGTCTTCATCGTCAACCGGCCTCCATTGATCTCGCAGGCTGTATCCCACAGGACCACTAACTGAGCTAGCTTACTAATAGCAGCTACAAGGTCCAGATCCTGACTAAAGTTTAGATGTTTTTGTTTCTGCGACTAACAAATAAATGAAAACTTGGTTGACTAAGACTCTTATCACCAACTAATGGTTAAGCCGACTATTGGGGGCAGCCCTAGAGGTAATATAACTTTTTAACTATGTTTTATCACACGAAAAAACACAACATTAGCCAGCTACCTTTGCTAGCATCAGAATTGACTGCTGTGTTTTCTTTTGGACGCAGTTTTTCAGAAGAACCCTTTGTGGTTTAGGTAAACAAATATTTGTCACAGAAGATTTGGCTGATATCTGTGGGGTGGGGAGGGGTGCGAGTAATTAAAAGTAATGAAAATTGAGTCCAGCTATTGGTTGAATTTGAAGAAGGAAATTTTACATCCAATCACAATAATCTGACAATGCACAGACTATTCAAACTTCAAAAAGTTTGAGTACTCGAGTACTACAACACTATCAGGTACAACATCTGGAAACAGTTGGACATCACCAGACAGTGCTTGTTAGGGAAATAACCTCCATTAGAGGCCAAAGTACTTATTATAGAGCACTTTTTTTTATTGTTTTTATTTCTTAATCTGTCTTTCACACACATGTCCATACAACTCTTTCCTTCTCTTTGCACCACAAGCCCATGTCCTTGAATTGCAGGGAGGAGGAGAGCCACCCATGGAGCTCTCCGCCTGACACACATTGCACTGAGAGGGGGAAGTGGTACTACATCATAAACTAAACAAAACCAGGAAAATGTGCAGTGTTTATTCTAGCCGAGTTCAAGGACAAACTATAGTGAAGTGATGAGAGGAGGGAATCACTAATATCTTGCACAAAGCGCTGATGAATTTACAACCACCAGAAACCTTTAGTCTGTTATAAATCAGTTTTCAATGTTCAACAGATTCTAGGAGTTATTTTTTGAGGCAGTTATGCTGTAATTGACTTTAGTATGATTGCCCTAACCTGCCTTTCCTAGGATGAGTTTTCACAAATCCCAGGATGACAAGTGCAAACGTGTTTTTTGTCAATGGATGGAGCAATGTGATGCTGATTGCAAAGGGAGTTTTTTCTTCCATATTGAAAAAAATAAGTTGTCTTAGTGGCTATATGTCAAAGTGATCTATTGAGGTTTATACCAGAGAGCAGACAAATTGGTAACCCTGCCTCTTCTATCATTGTTTTCATCCTCTGCATAGGTGTATTTTAACATCAGAAAGTGGTGCGTCCGGGAAGTAGTTCAGTACTTTGTAGTTTATGGGCCGAAGTATTAGAAGAAAAAACACAAAAATCCCATATAGATAGTTTTATATATGTTATTTAGTAAATTACTCATTGCCAGTTCTCTGCATTGTTGCTTACCACCCTAGGGATTTATGTTTTAAGTTTTTATTGATTGATTCTGTACTTACAGATTTCCATCAGCCTCGGATCCGGTCGGGCAAATCCATTGCCCATTCAGGACACATTTGAAAAGTCACATGTCATGTTTTGTTGCTCTGATTGGTTTTAGGTCTGTTGAATGGGATCCAGTCAGCAGATCCATCCAGTGCAACGCCTCATGCTCATGAACTCATTTCAAACTAGGCAGTGCTCATCAACTATGGATCAAAATTCTGTTACTGCATCCCCTTTTTCTTGCCTAAAATGTTTTGCCATACTACATTTTAGTGTACTGTAGCTGTAATATGAAAAAGATTGTGATCAAACAGCTGCTATTTTGTGTCCTGCTTGGAAACAGACCGAGCACTACTTTGGTGCACCACATGTTTCATTGCTCTGATTGGTTGTAGGTCTATCCAGTTTCATCTAGAGGTATTTTGATCCATGTGTGTTGATAGGGATGTCTGCAAGCGATGTTTACAAATGTGAATTAGTCTGATGATGAAAGACTAAGGCTAAGTAGTATTTTTGATTACAAGGAAATTGATATTCTTGTGTAAAATCAGTGGAATGCTCCTTTACTGCAAGAAAGTTCTCCCCTTATCTTCAGCGTTTTGTTAGAGATTTCTTGCCAACTTAGCTTGGTAACGCAGTCCTCATTGGTAACTGACTCTGATCTCGGATAGGGGAACATCTGTCAATACACAAACACATCTGTAGTACCACTCTGTGGCAACATAATGTTGACAAATGTTTCTTGTGATGACTTGCCTACATCACTAACAAGTTTCTGCAAGTTTTTATTGTATATGAATTCTTGTGAACCAGCAGCTTCCTGGAAGGTAGAAATCCAAACCAATTTGAAAACCGATAAACATAAAAAGTAAGCAACTATGAGTCATTACTCAACATGTAAAAAACCCTCACAAGGTCGCCAGTTATTGACACTGTAGAGTTCTTACGGAAAAGAAGAAAAGAAAAGTTTGTTTGTGCATCCATCATCTTTTTAGAAACAAACGCGACAGCTGAAGAAGTGAGGAGGGAGCAGAGCGAGGCCCTGTCATGCCTGTCTTTGTGTAAGTGAAATGTGAGGGTCACTGAGGGGCTTTGTGCGTCACAAACTGTGGGGCCACTCCAGAGTCGGCGTGGGGAGTGAGGGGCCGGAGTGTTGCACAGATTGAATAGGTTAGGGGCCACAGTGGCCTGTCTACAAGAATGAGGGAGTGCATTCTGGGCCAATGGTGGCATGTCTTTGAGAGCTGAAGAGTGAGTGAGGGGGCCGGTGTCGGCATGTCTTTGTGCAGCCTTTGTTCAGCTGAGTCGCGCCAGATGAAGAGGGCCGATTTTATTCAGGCTTTTCTGGCTCATGCACACGCAAACACACGCACACAAATGAGCTTGGCCGATACTTTTCTCTGGGGAAGTCATGCGTTTTGATGCAATTATACCCTGGACGAGTGAGCACAGGCTGGCACCTTTCACAGTTTATCGGTGTGTGTATTTGTTTTTGTGTTTGTGTGTCAGTGAAGTGGGCTGTATTGTTTCTGCACACTCTTGGAGAGTTTCTCACTGTTGACTTCTTGTTTACATTTTGGGGCCTCTTATTGTCATCAAAACCTCAGCCCCCCCTGGTCGTATTTGAAAGCTATAACTTCTGGCATTTCTTCCACTTTAGTTGGGGAATTACGTTTGATGGCTTCTTACAGCTTGAATTGTTTTATAGTGTTTAATCTGGGTCTGTAAAATAAATCTAAACTAACTCCGGAGCATTTGATGGCCGCCATCACTCACTGGCTAAGGCTATAACACACAAGTTGTGGTAAATGCCTATCCATGGGAAACATTTTCTCCTCTTGCAACTCTCTCATTCGCTGTTTATGGAAGTCTACAAAAGCACTGGCTCACATGGTTATGGTTAGTGTGAAAAAGTTCTTGAAGAGAGAAGCTTGGGTTGTTTCATAATATCTGGGAAGATTGAGAAAGTTTGAACTCATCTTTGTGCTTGTTCTCTTTGGTGCTTTGTGTGGTTTGTATGACTCACTCCTCTGCTATCTGTCCTCCATGAAGCATGCTGTGAAAGCAGGTGGATGTTCGCCCCCCTAAGGCTACACGTCTAGGTGTGACAATCAAAGGGAGCCATAATGTACAACTCATTAGTGTTGTATATAAGTTCCCTCGTATCTTTTTGTTTGAAAGGCTTTGTTCTCTCTCCACCTGTGATTGTAGACGTGGTTTGAGTTTCATAAACTGCCTTTCAGAGTGCTGGGGGCAAAGAACTTGCCGTTGATCTGTTGCTGTTCAGCTGATACAGACGAGCTGTGATGAAACTTTACAAGCCATCACTGCAGGGCATGGGTGTCTCCATTCAGCCTAATGTTACGGCTTGCCTTCTTACATCAACTAGTCTAACATGCCACGACAGAGTCTTGAGAATGAAGACTTTGCTTGAGAATCAAAAGGAAATTAATTGGGAAATTGAGAGTTGAGGGTGTAATATTTTGCAGGTGGGTGGTGTATGTTGGCTACTCAAGCTACATTGCTTCATTCTCCCTCACTTCACCTACAGCTCAGCTGCTTGCATTCTTTCATGAAAGAGGGATATGTTTGGTCCTGCCCAAGTCTGACTGGTATCATACTAGTTTCATATCTCTTGGGGTTTTTATTTTCCTGATTCTTGGAGGGAAGTGAGACCCTCATCAGTGGTCTGTGATTTCCTTACTGTCCACATCTTGTTTGAGTAGCTGTGCAGGCCTGAAAAGGGTGAAACAGCCTCTCATGTGGTTTTGGTTTTGGGGCCTTCCTCCTGGCTGGTCCAGATGCATGACCAGACCCAGTGCAGCAGCTTAGGGAACAGATTGCCTTGGTTTGAGGTTTCTGGTTCAGGATCTGTGAGTTAAGGAAAATGAGCTAATGGAGTTCTTCCATCCCAGATCGTCTGGGGGGTCATCTGATCTGGGTGGGTGATCCACCAGCTGAAATACGCAATTCTAAACAGCAGAGGTGTGGGCTTGAGTCACATGACTTGAGTCAGACTAGAGTCACAAATTTGATGACTTTAGACTCGACAAAATTAAAAAATACTTGCAACTTGACTTGGACTTTAACGCCAATGACTTTTGACTTTACTTGGACTTGAGCCTTTTGACTTGAAAATACTTCATACCTTCCCCCAACCCCAAAGATTAAAAAGTGTGCCACAAAGGGTTTGGCCTCAAGAACAGATTCCAAATAAGAATCAAGTCCAAAATTATGATTCCAAAGGAATTATTAAGACATTTTAATTTTGATTTTGCTTATTGATTCCTACACAGATTTCACTCATGCTATTTTAAAATTAAACTCTGTACTGTAAACACCTACAGTATATCGACCTGGTTATCTGCCATTGCCTATAGACATGCAAGTTGAATGTGTGCATGTCTGTCTGTCTCCTAATGCATTTGTCTTATTCAATCATGAGTCGAGCATTATTCTGAGTTAACATACTCAGCCGTTGCTGAGTTGCTTGACTAGCAAGTGCAGGTTGTGAGTCTTGTTACAATCACCTGATTTTAGCAAATGCTATGCTACAAAATGCATTACAAGGATGAGATACTGCTCTATTTATTACAGTAAAGTAGCCTAAGTAAAAACCCTCATTCAAGAAACCAGACAAGAGACTATCTAGCTAACATTAGATTAGCTCAGTGTTTCAGCTGGGCAGTCAACAGAAAACAAATTGCAGTATGCAAAACATGAGGGTTGAAAATTACAGTCAGAGATGCAACAGCTTCCCACCTCGTTCACCATTTGAAGTTTCATAAAGAACAGTAAATCAAGGCTCCATCGTTAAGTTAGTGGAGAGTACATTATATCTTGTTTAGGACTCAAAACATAAAGTTCAGGGCCTGGGACTTGAACGCAAGGACTTGAAACTTTTCGTGTGACTCTCAAAACAGTGCCTAGGTCCCACCACTGCTAAACTAAAGCATTTCCATCCTGTCTCAGAATTTTTAAATTCATGTCCATGAATGGAATTGTTTCTTGTAAATTCTGGACGTCTGTGTCTAACCTTCCCTTTATAGACCGATCTGGGTCAACTGTGCTTAAGATCTCTCAGCCACCCACCTTCAGTCCTCATTCATTTTCACCCTCTACAGCAGACTACAGTGGCCAGCACTCATTACCTCAGCACCTTGGCATGTTACCAGAGCCTTTGCTGTTATCTCAGACCAATTACTCTAGATTTACTACTCAGCGACCTCCTCTAAACTAACGGCCAACTGACTGACCCACATATGCCTCATATCCATTGCTTTTGTCTAGAGCTTGAAAACGGCTCGATTCAAACTGATGTTATGCTTCATTAGTAGAAATTTTTATTGAGCGTACAGGCTGCTCGGCCAACAGGTTTTCACAGCCAAACTTGTAGTCCACATGTCTGGCTGTAGGCCCTGGGTTGTATTTTTTGTAAATTCCACCCAAGGAAGTTTGTCTCATAGCAGCATGGAGACTGTTCATGTTGGCTCGCTGAATGACGGATTGGAAAACTGTGTGTAAGTTGGCCTCAGACCCTCACTGCATCGACATAATGCTGTGTGGCAGGCTTGGTTTGTGTCAGGACAGGAGGTTACTGTGGGAAGGAGCAGGTCCAGCATATCTTCTGCATCATCAGTCAAACTCAGCATCATGGAGGACTCATGAAAGGCGCATAAGACTCCATGATCTGTCAGTGCTGGTGATGATACATATCTATGACAGTGACTCCACTGCAGGCACACGGAGAGCTGCAGAAACAAAGATCTGACAGTTTGAAGATACATATCTATCAAAAGCAAGTGGGGAGGCAGAGACCTCTTATCCACAGCGCCGTGTTCGCTGGGCTATGAATAAGTCATAATTCTGAGTGTCTCATGTGCCGTGAAGTGTAAAATACTCCTCCCTCAGCACTCACGATAAACACACAGAAAATCTTGACCTTGCTGAGGAAGTGCTGTTCAAGCACTTTCCCAGAAGTCTGTTCAACAACCAGCAAACAAGCGGAAAGTATTCATCAGTTTCAGGATGTAGTGACCTTTTTGCACCTCAGCAAGCACATTCACACACACATACACACATAGACAGTATATAAACACGTGCAAATCACCACATGTGCAGATTCAAATTAAAAACTAAAATGGCTCTAAAAGCACAATTTCAAATTATTGGAACATTAATAATCTAGCACTAAAAAAATCATTAGATGTTTAATTATCAGCCAATTTGTAGAATTTGCAATAGAGCTGCAACCATTAATTGATTAGTCGATTGTGATTCAATTATTTAATTAATTGCCAACTATTTTGATATTTTTTTTTAAGAAAAGAAGTTAATATTCTCTGATTCCATTTTCTTAAATGTGAATATCAAAAAACGGACTCAGTCTTGCAGCACTGTGTATCTGTAAGCCCTCTAATTTTTCATCTTAAATGTTAAATATCATTGTCATTGGGTGATAAAACCCTACTGCAAACTTTCTCAAAGTACTCAGCTTTTTATTCTACTAGAAAAAGTCCCTGTGATTTTTATCTCCCTCTGAATGCAGTCCTCAGTGAGACTACAGAGGATCATGATGAGATATGAGTGAAGAGATTTCCAGTAAGAACAGGGGGAGATCACACAAGGTGCCTGCTGACTGCCTTGACAAGGTATGTTTAGGCGCCATCCCTGTAGTTTAAAGAGGCAGAGCTGCTAATTTGAGGGCATTGTAGTCTTAACAGAGCACACTATGCCCAGCCTGGATGGACTATAATCAGCTGACTCAAACTCCACAGAGAAACCAAAGAAAAACTCGTGCAAACAAACATGCTCACACACACACGCACGCACACACGCACGCACGCACACACGCACACACGCACACACGCACACACGCACACACGCACACACAACACATATGTGTATATACATGCTGTGTGCACACAGCACATTTATGTTAGGATGCACATACTGAAAAAAACTACATTTCTATATTGTAATGGTTGCCATAAATAGAGCTTAAACACTGTGTGTGTGGTAAGTCAGGCTGAGTAAGTGCTGTTGTGTGAAACCATTGTAACTACTGCAGAATGGAAACTGTGATAACAATAAGGAGAGCCATGGTTTGTGTGAACGCCTGGAATAAATTCAAGGACGATAATAGAATAGGGTGCACCACCCAAACCATTCTCCAACACACACACACTTCAAATACCTGATTTTATTGTGCTCTGCTTTTTCCTTATAGTTGTAATTCCCTGGAAGTAGAATCGCAAATACAAACATGTTTCTTCAAACATTCCTTTGATAGTTTTTGGCAGAAATCTGTGTGAGAGTCGATGGCGGTTTAGATTGGAAGAAGACAGGCTAACAGATCATCTTCACAATGCATGACTAAGCCTCAGAGACACAGACACTGATGCTTCCTGTTTGCTTCCTGTTTATTTCTGCCATTTCCGTTTTGGCTGATAATGAATAGTCACGTTGTTGCAGCGTCTTTATCCTGTTGCTATAACTTCACTCAGCTCAGTTGTAACTGAAACACACTCCCTCTTCCTCAGTTTATCTTTAAGATGGGTAATTATATGTAGACAGTGTATTTTGGCTGAGGGTTCATGTAATCTCTAATTAGGATTCAAAATTGTTGAAATAGAATAAAGTAAATTTTAACTTGGGATATGTCCCTGAAAAAGATGTAAATAACTAAGTAAAGCTTTATTTATATAGCAAAAAAAAAAAGAGCTTCACACAAGCATATGGAAATATAAAAACTCAAAAGAAGATTACAACATAGAACACAGCCTAATAAGAGACAACAAATTGCCAAACCAAAACAAAAACAGGGAAGATGCTATAAAAAGGCCTGCCTGTAAAGATGGTAGAGATGGGTTTTTAAAAGCTGGAGGGATGCAAGATCAGGGGTATAATGTAGGCCTGATGGCTAGTTCTAGTTAAAGCAACTTTAGACGCTTTAGAGTGGATTGACTTGGACACATTTAGAGTGGCAAAGGTCAGAGTCAATCCAAAGCGTTTCAGTTTTGTCAGGGTTTATTTGGAGGAAATTATGAGACATCCAGTCCAGGTTAAGCAATGATGGAGGGAGAACGGTTTATTCAGGTCATTGGGTATTACAGAAAAATAGATCTGAGTATCATCGGCATAACAGTGATATGACACATCTTGAAAGCAGCTGAGCAAATTACCCAGAGGAAGCATGTACAATGAGAAGACGACTGGTCCAAGGACTGAACCCAAAGAAGGCGTACAAAAGTGATCGCTTGATCGTAATGTTACCTAAAGACAGGAATTGTTGACCAAATTCAAGTGACAATAACACCAAAGGGTATTCTGGTTGTATGTGTACAGGTTTGTACAGATATTGTTATTTTATGATATTATTGGAGACACATTCACATGCAACATTAAGCAGTAAAATATATAACATGAGGTGTGATTTTGCCCAAAAATCTAACATAGCTAGCATGAAATGGCAGCCATGTTTCAGCAGCTGGACTCCAGTTGTTTCTGTTAATTACAGTCCATTTGTTTCTCTTTTCTTTTGCCTTCGGCAGTCTGTAAAAAGGTTTGCCACTCAGTAGCCTTTTTGCCATCCTCAGTAGATCGAATAGGATGAATTTGACTGGTTTCACTGTCAAACTCAAGACAAAGTGAACCTTTGCACAAACTAGAAGCCCAATCCTTCATCACAGCTACAGCAGAACTACACAACAACAACAACAACTGTGAACTGCAGACACGGCTTAATCCTTCTCAACTGAAGCACACCCACATCTAACGTGTTTCAAATCTCATACCTGAGGGTCCTCAGATGTTGTCACGCCTGTGACTTTGTTATTGTGACCCAGTTCTGCTGGTTCCTAGTCAACGCCGACTGCAGATGAATCTGTTAGACTTTTTAGCTGCATGAGATAATTCTCTTATTTTGTGGCCTGGGAAATGTCTCAAGTGTTTTGCCTTGAACTGACTCAGATCATATCAGACAATATACAACAGCAGTGTTCATTCCTTACAGATGTGGTGGGATGATTTACCATCCTAAATGGAGGCTTATGGGGAGGTTATGTGTAACCTAATTCCACACTTATTCCCTCCGGGGGCATTAGAGTGACTTGTAGCTCTTAATGAATGTTTGTGCGCCAAACTTTTCATCACCAACAAAATGACACATTCAGTAAGAATTACAGCGATAACATGATGGAACAGCCTCCCTTCCCTTATATGTGAAAGTTATGAATCTATTACTCTGAAGTACAGCTTTATTTATACTGTTGTTAATCTCATAACTGATACAGACTG
This sequence comes from Lutjanus campechanus, assembly GCA_027495735.1. NCBI lineage: Eukaryota > Metazoa > Chordata > Actinopteri > Lutjaniformes > Lutjanidae > Lutjanus > Lutjanus campechanus. Next base: position 7,263 of record JAJHUR010115800.1, on the reverse strand, counting down.
AAGACAGAGTTACTTTACCCCAAATAAAATAAAAAGCAAATAACTTAATTCTCACGGTCAAGCCATGCAAAAATGTTTGGTTTTATGTTCCCAGATTTTGAGATACTTGTCTCTGAGATATCTGCCTCCACCCTAGTACAATGGAGGCAAATGGAATTTTGGCAATTGTGCTCAGAGAATTGAAGAATTAGATTTAAATAATTCAATATAAACTTTTCTTTCTAGATAAAATGATCCTGTTTAGTCTAAATCACTGGTGCCCAAACTTTTTCATTTGGAGGGCCAAAACTGAAATTATCATTGTGGGCCATGAGCCAAAAGCAAACATAAATATGTATCATATTGTTAATATGAAAAGTGGTTCAAACTCACTTAATTGACTGACTGGCTGTCATGCTCAGATTATGAAAAATAATGATTAGGGATCCTACATCCTATGTTTACCTCAAAAATAAAAAAAGCAGCATAAACTGCATTTGTATTGCAATTTCTTTAAATTAACTTTTTTTTCTTTTACACTAGAAACATTTGGAAGGCCAAATTGAACCATATGGTGTGGAAACTTTGGCCTGCGGACCATACTCTAAATAATCCTCACTGTCAACAGTTTGAAGGGACTATTTCTTCAGTAGAAAGTAGTTCTAAAGAAGGAAAATACTGGAATTAACCCATCTCTAATTTGCTCAGTGCTTAAAATATATGTATGTCTGTAGTTGTGCAAATCCAAATAAAGCCAACACTATCTGCATGGCCAGATACCACTAGAGATTCATTAAAAATGTTTTGGTTTTTTTGTAATTTCGGTGAATGGAAACCCTTTGACCTTCTCACAACCCTCCTTTTGGAGGATGCACAGACTTGGAAGTATGACGGGACTCCTCCTGACTCCACCAGTGAGATCCACCAAGAGAGCTGATCATACTGTATTTAAACCAGATCCCACATATTTTCCTGTGTGTATCATAATGCTGGATCATGACATCAGACGACTTCTGAGAACCCTCCATGCTCCCATGAGACCATGGCTGTGTCAAGGCCAGTGTGGCCACAGCAACTAAATCATAACATAGCAACAGCATCACTCTGATTGGGACTTTATACAAACTCAAAAACACACTTGAACTGTGACTCACACGCACACACAGAGAGGATTACTCTGAAGTGTCATCTGTTACAGGTTACAAGATATTTGCAATCAAGTTTTGATTGCTGTTGAGTAAAAAAACAAATCTATCTGACTTACTGCAGCATCAAAAAATAACATAATAAAACCAGGCAATAAGGTCACTAACCACTCCCGCTAATTTATTGCATTTTTTCAGACTGTAATTATCATCATGTGATCGGTCGTGTGTGTGTGACCACACGGCTGGAGCTTCTGGACCCACCAGCCTAATTCTTTTGATCTCCTGTGGTTGCTGTGATTCACAATTCTTGACAAACCTTGAAAAACTCATTTTATTGACTGCTCTGTTTTATACTGATTGCTGACTCCTCACTGCTCTTAACCGGCTGGTAGGGGCTTCTGCTGCGTCTGCTGCAGGCCATTTTCAGACCTTTGTCATGACTCCAAAACTAACATCCATAGAAAAGTTTTGTCTTATCTTAAACTGGAGCATTAATTCCATCCATATGTTACACCATATTGGAGCGTTCAAGCATTCACTAGAAAACAAATGAAAGATACACACTTAAATACAGAATCAACTATAACTCGCTTTATTCTCAGACGATTGTCATTCAATTTGTTTTGATACAAACCTGAAAATTTTTACATGATAGTGGTTACTTGTTGGAATTAAAGGGACAGTTTGACACAGAATCAAAAATATATATTTTTCCTACCTGTTGTTCTATTTATCCATCTAGATTTTTTTTTTGGTGTGAGTTGCTGAATGTATCAGAGTGTATCATCGGGTGTATAGATGTCTGCCTTCTCTCTAATATAATGGGACTAAATGATATGAAAAATTCAACAGCAGTGTCTCTTTCCATAAATCTTGACATGGTTACTCAAGATAAGAAAGACTTTTCTAGTAGGAAGGAAATAGTTCTGGTAGATTCTGCCGTAGACAGAAAGTAGTTCCTGAATGAAACTGCTCACAGCTCATGGGTTATCATGAGTAACTGAGTCATGATTTATTTAGAATTCCAGCTTTTGTGGGTTTCTCCAAAAAATGTAGATTTCTATCTGGTAAAGCTGTTGGAAAACTGACTGGTTGCATCTGATGCCATACATGTTCTAAATAAATGACAATGTTTAAATTGAGAAGTTTGAACTTGTTTGTTAATGAAGTTTAGTTACAGTTAGGTGAACCTGCTCGGATACACATGACACTATTTTATCCATCTTAAAGAAAACTGAGACCGTACTATACAAAACCACTTTATTAAAAAACATAGATAAGAAAACTTTCCAAATCTCTGGTGGTTGCATCTGGCAGTTGTGGTGGCATTGCGGTAGGTGCTTCACCATCTGTTGCCTGGTGAAGATCTGCACTCTACTAAGTGCACTCTTTTAGTTTAAATAATGAACTGAATGATGGAGCTCCACTTCATGTCATGTGTGTGCTTGCCGCTGCAGCAGTGAGGATCTGGCATGTGTTAGTGGCATGCTGTAACAGAGCTCTGCATTGATCTGTGTTGACAGCTGCTCAGTGGCAACATACTCAAGGCTCCAGATATTTTGCAGATAAAATACAACATACCAAAGCCAAGTGATCATGAGTAAAATGATGACAATGTAGACTTTGTTATGTGTGTGTGATTCATCTTGACTGTTCCAGCGGACATCTGGAAGTGTTGCTCATGGTACACTCACAGCTGGCTGATAGTGAATCTGAAGTAGCGCTCTGTGGGAACTGGTGGGTTAGGATGGGTCTGTATGATGACAATGGTACAGATTAGACATCCTGTGGGGCCTCCAGCTTGATGATTCACAGTGGATGGGAAATCAGCCGCTGGTCATCTTTCTTACACTGTGTCCCTTTTCTCTCCCCCCGCTGCCCCCTTGTAGACGTCAGTTACTCCCACTTCATATGTATACAGATTCTGCGTGTCTCTGACTGTCTTGTATGCTTTTCAGGACGGTACGATGGCTGAGGGAAGCTGCTTCGGTGCGTTGTAGATGTGTGGGATGACCAGAGCTGGACATTGCCTGAGAGAAGAAAGAGTCGCGAAAGGAGGGAGAACATCTGCTAAGAGAGGATAAGATCAGCGGCACATCTGGATCTGAACTGGGAACCTGCTGGACCGTTCTCTTTGTAAGGAAAGGAATTTAAACTCTCTGATATCAGTGCTCTGCTGTCACTTGGAGGAGTTTTAAAGGGCTTCACGGTTTTTTATTTTATTTTTTGTCAGCGGCTGTAACCGTCTCAGTAAGACTTAACACCATGTGCCATGTTATTGTAACATGCCGCTCCATGCTCTGGACGTTACTCAGCATTGTGGTGGCCTTTGCTGAGCTCATTGCCTTCATGAGTCCTGATTGGTTGCTGGGGTCCCCTCGGATTGACCCCAACGCGAGCGGGGCTGGAGTGGACTCTGGGGAGTACCGGCCGTCTCTTGGCCTCTACAGCCGCTGCCTCCGTATCGGGAAGCGGGGAGTAGGGGTGAGCTGCGGGCCTTACGCTAGGACATTTGGAGAAGTGGCCAGTGGCTTCTGGCAGGCGGCCATGTTGTTTCTGGCAGCAGGGATGTTAGTGCTGGGAGTAGTGGCCTGTATCTCCATCTTCAGCCTGTGCTTCCAGAGCATCCTGAAGAAGAGCTTGTTCAACATCTGTGGACTGCTCCAGGCTATCGGAGGTGAGACATCTGTGTGTTTGTGTATGTGTGTGTGTATGATTGTGGATGTCTGACACAGATGAAAGTAGTCCTGCGTGCAGATCTTTCACATCAGGGGTCAGCAACCTGCAGCTGTAGAGCCACATTTGGCTTTTTTGTCCCTCTCCAGTTGCTCCCTGTGGCTTTAACAAAAATTGTATGGAAATGAGTTCTTATGGTTCTTATTTAAACATTTTAGGTTTCATTTATCATTTTTGTAAATCTAAAGTGAATGTTACGTTCTGCACAAACTCCGCTTTCAGAAATCAGGTTCACTCAATTCTTTGGGCATTTTATGTTTATGTGATAGTGTACAGTAGACAGAGATAGACAGGAAACAGGGAAAGGGAGTGACATGTAGCAAAAGTCCTCAGCTGGAATCAAACTGACCACTCTGCCAAAAGGACACATCAAAGCACAGTTTATACAAAAATCACATTAAGTTCCAGGGATTCTATTTTAAAATACTTAAAATGCCTTTATTATCACAGCATGGTCATGTTAGACCTTGAAACAAACTCTGCTGTGTTTTCGGCATCAACCCTTCGTCAGTCAAAAAAAGTGTTGATGCTGAAATGCCAGTTTGTTTGTTTTAAGGTGTAACTTAGCCAAATTGTGACAATAAAGGCATTTTAATTGTTTTAGAAGAGAGTGCCTCAGAGTTTCTGTGATTTTTGTGTACACATGTACCCTTATCTACAGAGCACCTCAAACAAATTCAATTTAATCCAAACACCTCTTAATTTCCACACATTATTTTTCATGTTAGTTAGTAAGTTCTTAATTACTAATTTATTATAGTGTTAGACATTTAATGACAGCGAAAACTTGCAACAACTGAAATAAGCCCGGGACATTATTATTTTATCCCTGACAATGTCATGTTGTATAATTACCAGAGACTAAATGAGGAAAATTTACTTGCTAACATACAGTAACACAGACAAACAAGATGAAGATCTAAGGTGATTTCTGCAAAATATGGATCTGATGTAAAGTAAAACCTGAAAACTGTATTAAATAGTGTTAATCATGAAATGTGAAAGTATACTGCAAGCAAAAAAATTTTTCACCTTTAAAACAAAACAAACAAATAAAAATCCAATTTCTTGTAGTTTTAACATGTCTATGCAATCATATTAATGTGCGTTTAATAATCATACATTTAGGGAATTTTAGTGTTTTATTGCATTTTCAAGTTGAAACATTTGAGTTTACAAGTTGGCAACATCTCGTCACGTTCATCACACTTAATCTAGTTGGAGGTCGGATATTCCAACCAAACTTCTCTCAGACTTTTTGCATGTTTCTTTCAACAAACATGTCTCCCGCAGGTGTGTTTGGCGAGACATATCTGTCAAGTAGGTAATCCATCATTATGTGACATCACTGTTGAAGCAGCGGTTAAATGGGGTCTTTCCTCTCATCACAAATCAAAAGCTTGTCAGCTGAAAAGAAGACTTATTCTTCACCAGAATTGAGTCACCATTTTCCCAGCTGCGCTGAGATCTGTTTGTGCTTTCAGCCCCGATGTTTACGTGTACATGACTAAACCTCTCCTCTCATCGTGTGCTCGCTCTCCCTCCTCTAGGCCTGCTGCTGATGGTGGGCCTCATGCTGTACCCTGCTGGTTGGGGTTCAGAGAAGGTGATCAGCTACTGCGGCCTAGAGGCCTCGCCCTTCAGGCCAGATAAGTGCTCACTCGGCTGGGCGTTCTACGCAGCGATCGGAGGAACGTTGGCGAGCTTCCTGTGTGCTGTTCTATCCGCCCAGGCTGAGATCGCCACCTCCAGCGACAAGGTTCAGGAGGAGATTGAGGAGGGGAAGAGTCTGATCTGCCTGCTCTGAGCCCTCAGAAACCCTTCAGGAAATATTCAGACATTTCTCTGAGGGATTTTCTTCATGATAGCCTGTATAAAATCAGCCAGTAGTTTAAAAGATAGAAGCCTTGGTAACAGTTTTTAAAAAAGTTAGGCATGGTCTTCTCTTCTGAAACTTGCTGAAACATACCTGAAGATACCAAGATGAAGGAAAAAAAAGAGAATTATTCCTTCTGCAGCTTCAGGTTGAACTGCCACAAAATCGCTGGTACAGCAGCAGGTTAAGGTGCATTATCTGTACATTTATCCACTGCTTTTTGACCAAGATACTGTTTATTTTTGTAATATTTTTTGCCTTAAACCACTGTATTGAAATAGCAGGATTAGTTAAAGGGAAACTTCACCACTTTTTATGTGGATGTCCAGTCAGTTTTGATGATAAATGTAGTCAACTGAAGCAATAAATTCCTTAGTTTGTACTATATTGACCAAGAAAGCTGTGTATGGGGAGCCATGCTGGTAGTGCCTACACATACCAGGATGCATTGTGCTCCATGGATGAGAAAGCAGCCCATCATGTATGTTGCTCCTGCGTCATGGCCCCGCCCCTTTTAGGTTGAAAAAGATCATTTGGCTGGCGGGAAATACAAATTCTGAGGTCTTTGCCAGTTTAAATGCATAAAATATGAAAAACATGTCACTGTTTAGCTGTTAGGAGCCCAAATCCTCTGGCCAGTCAGGTGAGCAATTATCCTATGTCTTTGCCGATCAGCTCTGTCTGTCAATAAACCACGCACTGAGGAATTCATGGCTTCAATTAGCTACATTTACCACAAACACTGTTTCGACATCTGCATAAAAAGTGGTGAATTTTCCCTTTGAAGAAGTTGGTAGTGGAGATGTCATTAGTGTTATCGTGGACAGGTTAAACACTGCCAGTAAAACAGTGTGCAGGGTTGTAACGTCATTATAATGTTCATTCAAACAGTTCACCTGCAAACCTCAACAAACCACTGAATACTAGCAGATGTGTCCAACAGCTTGCATATGTTCTCTCTCTCTGTGTGTGTGTGTGTGTGTGTGTGTTAGACATTACTTGAGGTTTATAAATGTCCATATGCTCTGATTCTGTGGCACAGCAGGAGAGCTACCTTTTAAATGTGTTATTTAAGGGACTGTTCACTTTAAAGGGAGTTCCTCCTGTTTAAATGGATCGTTGGGTCTATTGCAGCTTATTAACCAGCAGTGTGTGTGCAGAAAAAGAGCAGAGACTTTGCCATATGGTGAGCTTTCATGAGGGGATGTTTGCTCACAGCGAGATAAAACAGGCTGGCTTATCACGAGATACCTGACGGCACACCATGCAGACAAGATCTGACTTTGTCCACATGTCCAAGACACAGAAAAGTGATTAAATAGTCAAAAAGCCTTAGTTGAGGCTTTGTTAGACAGATGCCAAAACTCCCAAAGGGTCGTTTGGACATTTTTTCAAAGCTGATTAAGGCACAACTGTTTCTTTGTTTGTTTGGTACATTTGGAGTATTCCTAAAGATCACCTGATTACTGTATTTTGCACTTGGTCCTTAATTCATTTCACATTGCTTCATATTTCTGTTCATTT
>JAJHUR010115799.1:0-11821 GCA_027495735.1 Lutjanus campechanus | reverse complement strand
GATGGGTCAACTGCCCTACAGGGATCAATAGCAGATCAGCTTAATTAATGAATTAACTTCCAATCTGGGTCTGTAAGGCCCACTGAAACACCTTCAACTACACTCATAACATCATTTTCACATCATATAAAAATCAAATGAAATAACATGAAAAATATCTCAAGCATTGATGAGTTCTCATTTGCACAGGACTCCTTCACAAGTTGTTGTGTTTACTTGTTTATTGTTTATTAGATGGCGCCCTCTAGTGGCCTCTAGTTAATCATGACAGGAGCAAAGGAGGAAGTCATGTAGTATAAAGAGGGAAGAAGTCCACCACATCCATCTGCTGACAAGAGAGAAGTTTCTCTGTGCTCCCTTTAATATGGATTCTGTGACATCAGCATTATAGTAGTTTAGAAGCCACTTCATAAGTAAAAGTGAGTGTCTCAACAGTACAACCTATTATGAAAGCACGCTGTTCATGTATTGTGATATTGCAGATTTTCTTGAACACAGGTGGGTCATGGGATGTTCCAGTGCATGTAAATAGATCAATCTGATACTTGGTACCATAATTTCTGACCCAACATGTAGTTGAAACATCTGAACATGTGTCTGACACAGTAATTCTCCACCTTTCAAGCTATCAATTGTTTTTATTTTTAAAGGACCAAACTCAAATCTCTTAAAATAATTTTCATAGTAAAAAGCCAGTTGACGCTGGTGTTGCTTTACTAGAGATTTTGTAAGATTTTTGAAAAAATTGTGTTTTGCTTTGAATCACATACACCACACATGGATAAGAGGCCTTTTTTTTTTTAATGCATCTTGGATAGTGGATCATTAGGTGGTGTTTGGGAATCAATTTTTTTTTTATCAGGGAACAAGATTTTGAACATGTGGTCAGAGATCAAATGTTTTAGGTAACATACCATGCCATCAGTAAGAACAGGGGAAAATATTATATTAACAATCTGTAACAAAAAAGCACCAAGTTCCAGTGATTATTGTCAACTATGCCACATGAAAACATGGTGTAAATGGCGTCTTTTGTGGTTAAATTTTAGTGTCGCGGCTCACGGACACTTGGATTACACCACACGAGCAGGATGGAGACATTTTGTTTGTTTTGTGTTCTTTTTTTTACATTTTATCAGTGGTTGCCTTTCACTTCCATTAGCTGCAACCCTGTTTTCTGCTGAAACTCCAGGATTGTTTTGTGAACTGAAGATCTTCACCCATCCTCGAGTACATATTAAGTGGACTATTATTCTGCGGTGGAATATCACTTTAAGGCACTTGAATCTTCAGCAAAATGCAACTGAAACACTGTGGAGATAAATTCTTCACAGAAATGTTTCTATTAAGTCACATACAGGCGACTCCTATCTGGTCGAGTTTAGTGTGGTGATTGCCAACGACACACGAACAATGTCGACTTAAAACCACAGTGAAACGCCTGTAGCTTGACGAGAGGCTCCTCAGTTGTGTCTGTCGCTGTGCAGCACGGTGGGGGCTGAAGTGTCTGAAGGAATGAAGTGTCACATCCACGTTTGCAATACTCCACCCAAAAAGTAAGATTCACTCAATATGTACTCACCCCTGTGCTGATGAGAGGATGGGTGAGGATCTCCAGCTCACAAAACAATCCCGGAGTCTCAGTGGAAAAACAGTGTTGCAGCTAAATCCAGTACAATTAGAGTGAATGGTGACCCAGTATAAAACGTTAAAAAAGAACACAAACAAACACAAAATGTCTCCATCCTGCTCGTGTGGTGTAATCCAAGTGTCCATGAGCTGCGACATTAAAATTCAACCACAAAAGATGCCATTTACACCATGTTCTTAGCTGAAATGTCAACTGTAGCCTCCCAGGTAGCATGTAAACATGGCGTCGATGTATCACGAAACTTCGTATATCTCTTAATGGACGCACGTGTGAAAATATCGCGAGATCTCTTGTGCATCCGGCTCGAGTCTGAGAGGCTACAGTTGTGTATTTACTTATATGTATATAATAGTAATATACGTATATGTGTTCATTATCTTAAGTATTTACACGTAGTCATTATTTTGTATGTTATTCCATTATTAGTAGCAGCAGTAGGGTCACATGTTTTGACGACTTCACCCTCATCGGGGGGGAATATGTTGTGGTAGAAACAGGAGTAGAGCAAGAAAAGCTCTTAACTCTGGGAAAGTGCAGGATGTGTCTCAATTATTAAAAATGATATTGTCATTGCATAATTGTCACACACACACACACACACACACACACACACACACACACACATATTTAAGGCAGGTCCAGGCGCTGAGTTTCTGAACCTTGGTCTGAATGTCAGGATGTCCTTTGGAACCATGAACACACATGTGGTTCTGTTCAGGTTTTGACATGTTTTGGCCACTCGGTGAGATATAAAACCTCTTTTGTCGATGGGAGCAGCCAAATGGTTTTGTCACGCACCTTTGAGTGAAGTCCCGGTGGCATGTTGGGCATCTGACCTCACTGCCACCATCATAGCTCGACCTGCAGCTCCTGGGGCCCACCAGCGGCTGTTGCGTGCTGGACCTTGCCGTGACCAAGGTTGGACAGTGTGCCCGCAGCGTGGTGTGGAATTCTGATGTCTCGCTGTGAAACACGAAATTGTTATAACTTTAGTATAAATGATCTGATCTGCACCAAACTTCACATGTTTGATAACACTCCTGCCCTGAACACATCTACATGACAATATCCCACAATAGTCATAGCGCCACTGACTGGCAACAGGAAATGACATGTTTTAGACTTTAATGTGTTCCTTTAAGCGGGTTGACAATATCTAACTCAAATCTGGTCAGAAAGGCATTAAGACCATGATAATGCTACATTGTGAAGATCTTTACGTATCGTCAAATGGCGTGGCCATGATGGCACTGTGACGGTCTCGCCAAAACAGGAAGTTGCATTAACTTCCGTTTACTTGGTCAAATCTGCCTGAAACTTAACTTGTCCAATAGTCATCCAGGCCTGAACATATGATATTAGCAACCCCGACTATCCTCCCACTTGGAAGTTGCACATGACGAAGCTTGTGGCTTCGTTAGCATTGGAGGCTAAGTTAGTGTGGCTGAGCATTATTACCAGACATTTTGACTGGCAAGTTTTTACTTCATCTTTTTAAAATACATTTTACCAGATAAAACATCAATTACTGGCTGTCAGAAACCCCACAGTCTTTCATTTGTTACACTACAGACCTCTAGTATGAAGCCGCTTGCTAAAAATATCTTCACAACAAGCCTCTGGTTTACTCTATTTTAATTTCTACATCTGTTAAGGAAAAATGCACAATTTCTTGTACTTTAAACAAATGCAGATTAGGTCCAGGACTGCATTTTTAAAAATGTAGTGATAAAAAATTTTTTGAAATTTTTTCTTGTTAACATCATAGATTTAACAGTGTTACATTTACATCCTCCCATAATATTTTTTTTCAGTGCATAGAAGTACATCAAAATACTTAAGTACCAAAAGTAAAAGTACTCATTATGCAGAATGGCCCATTTCAGAGTAATGCTGGCTTATATTTTATTATTGGGATATCATTATTTATGCAGTTATGAGTGCATTACTTTTATGCTACAGCTGATCAGGGCGGAGCCCATTTTAATCATTTTATATAAGTTGCTGCTGGGTAGCTTGTGAATGTCAATAAATACTTACCCTATATAAGCTTAGTAACATATCAGAATTTATTTGTTGATTATATTTTATATCATTAATCTGTATCTGCAAAGTAAATAGAAACTAAAGTTATCAAATAAATGTGATGAGTAAAAAGTTAAATATTTGCCTCTGAACCAAATACCAAAAAGTACAAGTAAGCTTAAAATTGTACTTATAAAGCGATATTCCACCTTGCAAGAATAGCCCATTCAGTATGTACTCACCACTATACCGATGTGATGATGGGTGAAGGTCTTCAGTTCACCAAACAATCCTGGAGTTTTAGGAGAAACAGGGTAGCAGCCTCATCCAGTACAATGGCAGTGAATGATGACCCCGGATAAAACGTTAAAAATAGCACACAAAACAAACACAAAATGTCTCCATCCTGCTTGTGTGGTGTAATCCAAGTGTCTGCTAGCCGTGACATTAAGAATTAACCGCAAAAGACGCCATTTACGCCATGTTTTTAGCTGAAATGTCAGCTGTAGCATGTAGCCGGTGGGATGTAAACGTGGCGTCGATCTCGCGAGACTTAATGGTATATATCTTAATGGGTGCACGTGCGGAAGTCTCGCGAGATGACGCCATGTTTACATCCTACGGGCTACATGATCACTGATCTCTGCCATTGTACTGGATGAGGCTGCTACCCTGTTTCTCCTAAAACTCCAGGATTGTTTGGTGAAATGAAGATCTTCACTTATCATCACATTGGCATAGTGGTGAGTACATACTCAGTGGCTTATTCTCACAAGGTGGAATAACGCTTTAAGTACAGTACTTGAGAGGGCCCAAATGTACTTAGTTACTCTCCATCACTGCAGGTCTTAGGTATTAGAGCTGTATAAAGCAGTTGCCTGGTTATTCATTCAGGAGGTGTGAAGAAATCACATTAACACGGTATTCTGGATACTGTAGTCTTATCAGCAATAGTTCCCTTTTTTGGTCCAATTCAATCTGCAGTAACTACTTTTGTCCACATGATGGCAGCAGGAACAAGCTGTGAGCATAATGTTCATACAGCATATTAATGTATTTTAGCAATATTGAACTATTCCTTTCTCTTTTTCAGAGAGTTATCTGGATGAGAACAATTACCACGGTCATGTTTGTCTGCTAAGACTACAGCCGTCACACAGTTTCCTCAGCTTGTTCAGCACAAATAAGACTGGAAACAGTGTAAAACAAAAATAATTTGCCATTTCACAGTAAGCTGTGCACCAGACTCTTTTATTTCCCCAGCTTTATTCAACAAAAAAACCCCATAAAGATATAAAAAATATGCAGTATCATTTCAGACACATACAAATATCTTACACAACCTCATTACAACCAAATGCACTGTTGTCGGCCTGTTTGAATAAATTAAGGGATGAAAAGAAACTAAATCACTGCAAAGAGAGACAAAAATATTCTAAATAAGTTGATGCTCATAAGAGATAAGTTCTTTATTATATATATATATCCCATCCATAAATAGTGTGAATTAGAGTCTAGTTTCCAAATATAGGTTTACAGAAAATAAGAATATTAAACACATAAACATCAGGAACAATACTATATTGTACTGCCTGTAAATATCAAGCCAAAACAATGATCTCAAATAATCTTTATAATAATCTAGAATTGAGGAAAACCTCGGGTTTGAGGTATCAGGTGATAATTCAAATAATTTTATCACCATGACATTTTGAGATTATTATATTATTATGTGGTGATTTGATTCTTCTTCATTATAAACATTTTGACAGCAGCGGCTTTAATCAGGACAAAGAGGACGTTTGAGATTTTTTAAAATGCTCTGGATTTCCATTTATAACTGATAATATCTTTTATTGTCAGTGCACTCTAAGTGATTTCATGCTTTACTGTTTCTTTTGTTTTAAGTTGTTTGCAGTTGTTATCAGTGCTGTACTCAGTGGCAGTGTACAAATAAAACTATTATTTGTTATTTGTAACATAGCAGCATGCCAAGCTTCACCATCAGACGTGACTACGACCAAAGAGAAGAGATCACGGCTGGGCTCCTAAGTGACCACCTACAAGCCAACCCCAGACCTAATCCACCTGGGTCAGGCCTGCAACACCTGATGATGTCGTGATCCAAAACTGATGATGTGCCGTACTGGTAGCTTCATATGATGGTCACCTCCAAGAACAACCCCACTCAGGTGAGTATAGCGCTTAAGGGACTGTAACACCCAGTCCTATCAATGAATCTTTCCGTTTTTTTAGAACCGTGCATACACACAGTTTAAAATAACTGTAAATAAACTGTAAATAAAGATTCATTAGTGTTGTTACAGGTTCTTCATGTGAGATCCAAAAATATGTTTAAACTGAACAGTGTGACAGCATTTTACTGTTTTAATCTGCGTGTCACACTTGATTAAGACGAGCCAGCAGGCCAGAGTGCATACTCAGTATGGAGATGGTTTGTACTGGTGACACTTGTCTCCAGTCAGGTGACGGTCGCAGATCATAGTGTACTGGACCTCGTAGCCGCCTCTATTGGCCGAGCAGGTGAATTTGTGCGTCCCCTGACTCAGAGTCTTCGTACATGAGCCCAGACGGTCGTCATATCGCACATCCTCGTCCCAGACTTCAACTTTCAGAGTCCAGCGTGTGTCAACCTTCACAAAAACAAACAAACAAACAAACAAAAAAAACAAGTAAAAGTCAAACCAGAGTTTTGATTGTTTCTTTCATCACACTGGGCTTCCATAGGGAGAGGCAGCGTCTGAACAGCAGTGTAATGGAAATACAGACATTAACACTAACACTGCTAATGCCAGCTGTTGGCATGTGTAGCTAAAGTTAGCTGTTGGCCTGTGTAGCTAATTATAGTCACTGGCGTAGGTAATGTTAGCGATTGGTCTGTGTTAGCAGTTGGCCTATGTAGCAAAGTTGGCCTATGTAGCAAAGTTTTGCGTTTGGTCTGTATAGCTTAACTTGGCAGTTGGTCTATGTAGCTAAAATTAGCAGTTGGTCTGTGCAGGTAATGTTAGCAGTTAGCCCGTGTAGCTAACGTTAGCAGTTGATGTGTGTAGTTAATGTTAGTGGTTGGTCTGTGTAGCAACTGCTAGCGGTTAGCCAGTGTAGCTGAAGTTAGCGGTTGGCCTGTGTAGCTAACGTTAGAGGTTGGTCTTATCTGTAAATGTTTCTTTAAAGTAAATGTTGAAACAAGATAAAGATATAATTTCCACCATTTCTTGTTTTTTCAAGCGATAATGAATCTGCAACTTTCAGATTGGCTGTGAGACCAGAGTGGTCTTGTTAAGTGTTGCAACATATCCGCACTGCACATATTCTTTACTTAAAATGTATTTTAAAATTGTAATCCTGTTCATAATCCCCATTTTTACTAAATGTAACTGTCATCTAATTATGTCCTTTTTTGTAACTGTAATGGACAGATTTTTGGTATCCTACTTATCTAATCCCTTCACATGCTTGTAAAGGTTGTAGCTCTAAACAAACTCGGTGTGTTTATTCCTTCATATATTGAATGTGGGATTAATGTGACTTGCTTTTTTCTGTCAGGTTACACTTTTTTTTAACTTATAAAGAGAAGATTAGCACTGACCTTGCCCAGATAATAACGAGCGTTCCAACGAGGACTGTTTGACTTGATCACACGAGTCCTGTGATAGGTGGAACCGTGCCACATCTTGGCATACCTATGAATTGGGAAAAAAACAAACAAACAGAAAACTAGAATCAATATTTGTGTTTGATACATCATTTCATGTGCCCTCCCTCTGAATCTTGACTTGTTCTCTACGCACGCCTCAGTACTCCCCCAAGGATCTCCTTTCAGACCCCAGGCTCGGACGATGGTCACCACCAGCGTTCCCCTCCAGGCCTGTTTAGGGCAGCAGTTTGAAGCCAGGTTAGAGTAACGGTTGCCACAGTATGGTTCTCTGGATGAAGTCCGGATGGCGTGGTCTTTTAGGTACTGCTCGATGGCATCCTTCAGTCCCAGTCTGTGTTGACAGGATGGCACCAGCTCGTACATCGGTCTTAGTGAATAATGAATAACATCAGGGAGATCCTTGAGGGTTTTCAGCCAGTTGTGGTAGCCCTCAGAGTCGTTACGGGTGAGTGAAAACTCCCCCACCCAGCCTTTGCCCCCCACTACCTCTGTGTAGTGTTGGTGTAGACCAAAGCTGTAAGAGGTGGAGGCGTCCTGGTTCAGTAGGACCTTGTTGCACGTACTTCTACTAGCCGACAGTTTGAGCTTTCCCAGGCCCACGTTGAGACCCATCCGTAAGCAATACTGCACCTAGATGACAGGAGTGGATATCAGATGTTATTTTTGGTACAGAGTGTATGTATGTGTATTCAGTGCCTTCAGTAGACTCGTGTGCTACACATACCTGGTATGCGGAGAGTCCATTCAGTGTGGACAAGCAAGTACGTATAGATGTGACTCGCCTGAATCGCCCCCCAAGGTAAACCTGAAATTACAGAACATAAAAAGTTGAGATAAAAAAAATATGGTGTCCTTGATTCCTGTGAAGTAAGGAAATAAAGGTGATGTGTGTGTTTTAACCTGGCGGATGTAATGCGTGCCGTAGGTCTGTATGAGCTGTCTGTACTGGGCGCTGGTTGAGGAGCTGTAGTAAGTGGGCAGTCTCGCCACATCCCTGCGGAACTCATAGCTGAGGGGTGGCGTGCTGGACACGCGGTAACTGAACACAAAAAGACAGCAAAGTTCATCGTGTGACAGGCCGGACTTGGACACCAGATGTGTCTTAATTAGAGTTGAGCAGAACAGAGACTCACGTTCTCAAAACCTGTCTTAAGAAAGGGTTCACCGCTCAGTGGTGGACAAAGGCTACTAAAAATAAAAAAGGGCACCACGTGTACGCAGTGGGGCAACAGTGCCGCGAACAGACGCATTTAAGGTGAAATGGTTTCAAGTCGATGTTTAGATTAAATTTTTTTATTGTACAACAACTACTACAACTCCTTAATAAAAAAACACAAGGAAATATTTAACTAGTCCTGTTTACAAAATCAAAAACTTGATTAGCTTACTGAGTATTTCTGCCTTTTTTAAACCAGGTAGTGAGACGGGGGAGCTGAGGTATAGTTGAACCTTTTTATGCCTGATTAAATCATGTTTTTGTAAAAAATCTGACAGAGTTGACAGAAATCTGAGACATCACTTTAAAGGGCAAACATTTTCAGAAAAAGATTTATTTAAACAAACATAATTAAAACAGCACATTTGTTTACCTTTGTTATCAATAGTTATTGTTAGTTTTAGATTTTGAAGGCTTTTAACACATTTTTAAATTGTTTTAAGTTGTGAATTCTTGGTTAGAACAAGGGTGTTCTCTGGCACAGGGCAAGTTTAGAAATTAAAAAAAATAAAGCAAACCAAGACATTTTATAGAAAAATAGATAAATAAATTAGTTTTTAAAAAAAATCACTAAAGAATTTAAAATAGTATACATTTTTCTCATAAGGCGGTTCTCAAAAATGGGGGAGGATCTGTGCCTAATGTTAGCAAAACGCTAGTTCATGGTTGATGTAGATTAGCTAGCCAGTTAGAATTGGTATTGGAGTACGATTTTAAAAGTGGTGGGACTTCAGAAGGGTCAATTGTTAATATAGTACTTTTTTGTACTATAGTTCAGTACTTGCAGTACTTGTACTTGTCCTGTGATGTCAGGTCATGAGTGGTTGTTCATATATTAACTTTTTCTTTTCTAATATCGTCGTGTGAACTCTGGTCTCACACAGTTTTTTGGACCAGTCCCTGGAGGTTATGTGAGTCTCTGTTCTGTTTGACTCTGATGAAGACACATATTGTTTGGAAATGTTAGTCACTGAAGTGAGTTTGTTGCCTGTCGATGAGAAATCTGACATTCAGTGTTGATGTGGGTGGGGGTCTTCACATCCTGTACCTGTAATGGGTGCAGGTGGCCCAGTGTGTGCTGAAGGTGGAGCGGTCCTGTCTGCTCCTGGCTGTAGCAAAGTGATACGCAGTGGAACGTGTTCCTCCAACTTCCAGGTTGAGAAACTTCTTATAATCAAGTCCCCACTGTTATAAAACAAGAGAGAGCTTCCTGATGACATCAAAGGGTCGGTTCAGCTAAATCACAGAAAATCAATCATCTAATCAGTATTGCTGATCAATGCCTTTTCTTTGTGGATTGTGCACCAATTTTGCACTGACATGAATTTTCAAAGGCACCCAGGAGGCTCTTTTCTTAAACAAAAAACTCAATAAAAGAATATATTAGTTTTTTAATGTTTAAATTACATAATTAAACATACATATGGGAGGTACTAATACAAATCCAGTGTCTGTAAGAATTAAGGAGCTGGGTTCATCGAAATTACATCAGTAATGGCTGTGAAATGTTTCTTACCTTCCAGCTGTTAATGTTCTGGCTGGTGTATGATCTAATCAATGAGCTGTGAACACACAAGTCACATAAAATAATAATTACGATCAAATTTGTTTAATTTCTCTTAACACGTTTGATTTCTGCATCAAACAGAAAACACAAACGACATTATTAGAAAATTCACAGCAATATATTTGATAAATAAGGCAAGCTACCGGCTCTGAAAATCTAAATTCTAAATGTTATGAAAAGAGGAGAGCAGATCGGCCAGTGTCAGCGAACTTTCACCACTTTCTCTCCTAAAGCTACAAGAATGACACACAAAACTTAGAACTTGTGATGTAAAATCAGAGCCTATAAAGAACGGATGTGGAGCCACAAGATAATGAGCTGAGTTTTCACAACAGCATGAAGTTTATTAGCATCAAAATATAATTAAGTAAAAGTAAAAGTAAAAAAGGAACAGTTCACCCCAAAATCCAAAATACATATTTTTCCTCTGGCCTGTTGTGCTATTTATCCATCTAGATTGTTTTTGTGTGAGATGTCAGCCTTCTCTCCAGTATACTGGGACTGAATGACACTCGGCTTGTGGTGCTCAAAGCACACACACACACACACACACACACACACACACACACACACACACACACACACACAAACTGGACCCAGTTACTCAAAATAATTCACTGACCTTGTTGTGAGCAGTTTCATGTCAGAAGTATTTTCTTTCTGCAGCAAAATCTACTGAAACTACTTTCTTTTCTACAAGAAAGAAAGTAGTTCCTACATGAAAGTGCTCACAACAATCTCCAAAACTCTGCACTTCACACCAAAACAAACATGCCAGGGAGAAAATATGTATTATTGATTTTGGGGTGATCTGTCCCTTTAACTAGTACTAAGATTACTAAGAACTAAGACTTGTCTGTGAAACCTGCCCTGAAAGATAATGACTCTATATCACATAATACCTGACGGAGGTGTGTGAGCTGCTGTGGAGGTAAGTATTGCAGCGGCTGAACGCACGCCAATCCACTGCAGAGACTGGCAGCTGAAAACAGAAGGTGAGAACATCATGATTAACATGTTAATTCGTGTGTGTCAGAGTAATTTGTTAATTTGTCTTCGTGCTGATGTAAATTACTTTCTGCAGCCTGTTGCCCTGAAGAGGGTTGGAGCAGAGAGTGCAGGTGCCGTTTGGGGTGAGGAAAGTCTTCACGTCGACCATGTAGGCTCCTTTACGCTGCAGGGTGACCACATCAAAGCCCTCCCCCACCAGGTTGTAGCCGGGTACGAAGGGAGCGGACACACACTGGCTGTAGTTCCCGGTCCAACAGGAGAGGACAGGGGAGTGAAGGGACAGAAAGAGGAGGAGACTCAGGTAAAGAGAGAAGGAGAGCATGGCTAGAGTCAAAGAGACATAAAGACAAAAAGAGAGAACAGAAAAGGAAATCAGTGACAATCATTTCAGCTGTAATGTAATTATTAATTCACCCTCCTCCCAGTAACAAACTCATTTTTGGGCCTTTACACTCAGAAAATCCACCTTTAATTATGGAGCAATAGTTTAAAAATGAGTCAGGATCATCATGAAACTAACAACAATGTTTTAATTTTTGTTCCACAACTGTACCATGTTGCCTGAAGGTAACATCCAGACAAACAGTACGAGAAGAGTTCATTTTCAATATTTTCAATTTCAATTAGCATAAATTTTAAACTGCTGAGACATCTTTCATGTTTTGCACAACAAGT
>JAJHUR010115798.1:0-46430 GCA_027495735.1 Lutjanus campechanus | reverse complement strand
ATCCATTTTCCAGGTTGTAGTGGTATTTGACACTTAAACGTACTGCTCATTTTTAAAATGATTTTAAAAATCTAATTTTATATACTTGGTGATTCTTTTAATCATTCAAATTTGGCTGGGTGGTTAATAACACATTTTTTGCGGTGTGACAAACTCGGAACACAAATTCATTATTGCTTTACACAGACTTTAATTTCAGGTTTAATCAGCCTGGTACTATTTGTGAAAATGCATACAAAGAAACAATACAATAATCTGCACTATCTAATATCAGAAAATGATGACTTTATCCCCTTTCCTGAAAAGTGAGGAACACATCCCTGCAGCAAAATTTGTTGCAAAATTACAGATACACATGGAATTAAAATGCTACTTGACAAATTGAATAATGTAGTCATTCAGGTGGGTTTTGCCTCCTGAGTGCACAGTGGCAGGTTTGGTGGTGCATTGGCACTTTTGGGTAAGAGAGATTAGCCTGTGAACCTTAAGGAGCTGCCCACAGGTCTGTACCAGCAGGCAATGGATATGGCTGCTGCCGATAAGACATAAAAAAAAACACTTCAATAAAACTTTCATCCCTTTTAGAATAGCTTTACAAACATCAGCTGTCTGAAAAAAAGTTGTATAAGGTCAACAGCATGAGCCAGAAACTTTTAAAGCTTAATAATGGGGATAACTGATGTAATTGTGATGGCTCTTTTTCATTTTGTGACAATTCCTGGTCTTTTACAAAGTCGAAAATGCGAGAGAAGACTGATATGAAGATTTAATGCTGTGCTTTAATAATCGCGTAATGTTTTCAGTCATTTTTCAATCAACATTTGCTCGTTTTAGCTTCTTAAATGTAAAGATTTACTGCATTCCCTTGTCATTTATGATAGTAAATGAAGAGTCTTTAAGCCAGAAGTTCTTAATAATCTGGTTGCTTTCAAATCAACAGTTTACATTATTACAACTTAAATTTAAGGCAAGTCAACTTAAAAGTTCACACAAAAAATATAATTTAGCGTTAAACTGAACATTCTTTCCAAGTCACCAAGAGAAAATGGTGGCTCACCTGCAGGGGGAAAAATCTGGAAAAGATGCACATTACAAAGAGAAACCTAACTGACACACTTTTATAGAAATAAGAAAAGAAGGTTAGGGGAACAGGGTGTAATTTCATGTTTCAATTTCAAAACTAGACTGACATCACCAAAGCAGAGAGCTGAATGAGACTCATTCAACACATTACACCACTTCAACTACTACAGAAATACACTTTTTGTGCAGTGTGCATGTAAGTTTTGAGGTGAACAATACACACAAAGTAAAATAGTAGAGAATTCTTCTTGGTTCGTGAGTATTTAAACTCTGCTCTTTAACCAAAAAGACATTACGATGTAGAGTCATGCTCAGCAGCTAAAATTGTTTAATGGTTTCTTGTTCACATCTTGAAATTATCAAAACAAGCTTGTGCTGTCGCTCCCCGTCTTTGAGCATCAATTTAATGTAAATCATCACTATCAAGACAGATTACAATTCACATTTTGCAGCCCTCTGACACCAAGCGGAGCAGTGTTCTTCATAACTGTGACGCTCCTCTTAATTAAATTTTGTATCGACCTCACTAAACTGATGCCGCCGCGCTGACAGTCCCGTTAAAATTATTACCTGATGTGCTTACCGGTACAGATTGAGGTATTGTAAAATTTTAGTGTTGTGATGACTCACTCTGTCTTTCTATCACCCTGCTTCTGTCTCTCTCTCTCTCTCTCTGGCTCACATCCTCCAGGGTTTTTCATTGTCCTTGGCTCTCCTTGTTGCACACACAACCATATGTACACATGTACCCACAAGTGTCTTCATGTGACCTTAAATATCTCCAGTTTTTCTTCTCTTATAAAAAATTGATACCTCTGACACATCCCATGTCTACATGCTTAAATTCAACTTTTTTTTAAGAAGAGGCCCAGCATAAATGGCAGCTTTTCAACAGTTATCACTGGACATGTACAACCACACTTACTACCCCTTCCCCTAATGCATTGAGCCTCAGGGCTACGGCATAATCTGACAGCACCTCCGCTTATAGGTCCTCTCACTGTCAGATTCGCCTCTCCAGAGGATGGACACATCACAGGTCTGCGCTACCACCGTCTCCCCCAGGGCTCACTTGTCAACAGGAGCAGCACCTCCAATGTTTGACTCCCAAGGGAGCGAAGAGAGAGAGAGAGAGCAGGACGAGGGTTCGGACTGATCAGTGTTGCTATAGACATGGAAGAGTAGTCGAAGAATACACATTCCATCATGGTTTTGATATTATTTTGATATTTGGCTGTCTTTTCCTTAGCAAAAATCATGCTTTGCATGCAGTATTTTGCAAGGAGTAAAAAGTGGTTGGTCCATGAGCACCAGAGAATAGGTGGGAGGTGAAGCAATATACATTCCTTCCATCTGTCGCTACATTTAAACAGCTATCTCATCTCCATAATCAGCCATTAACCTCATGCAGTAGATATGGTGAGAATTAATTGCACAGACTTGTGTCTTTGCTTTAGTGTTAAAGCAAAGACACATGTATAATATATACTCTTGTAAAGTTTAGAAGGACTGAAACAATGGATATTCCTTACCCGTAGTTAGGGAGGCTTTTGGCGGTCAAGTTAACTAGCAAGTAATTTGGCAGGGAAACAAAACCCTTTAGTTGGCTTTTTTTATGCCGGGCATTTAAGTTCAATAGTAACCACAATATTTGTTATTTTGGAGGGTCAGAATGTTCGCTAATTCAGGTACTTTTAACCTTAGAATAAAGTCAGGCTAACTGGCTAACTAGTTTAGCAAGATAGTGCTGTGTTCCATAGTGTTTCATCTGCACTTTGAAGTGCTTCCCAACATGTTTAGCTTTTGACCAGTTGAAGTACAGACTGCTTCCTTTGTTCGTTCATCACATTTTGCAGAGCTGAAGAAATTTTTAGTATTTGACAAGAATAAAGCAAAAATAGGAGCAAATTTAGGCCTGCAATTTTGTGCAGAATCTTGGGCATAACAATGCCATCCTTAAGTTGGGTAGCTTGTAGTGATAACATCATCCCCTCTGAATCCCACCCCCGTTTGCTGGATACAGTCATGTTGGAGTCACGCGTTTGTGTCGTGTATCAGGCTTGAGCAGATTTCTCAGCCTCTTTGGAGACGTAATGTGCCAGAGAATTTTCTCTTGGTTGGAGCTTAATGGGCTGTTTGTGTTTTCAGAAAACACACTTTTGAATCCGGCATGAATTCTGCTGGCTGTGTTTTCTTATCTACCGTGTTGGGTACAAGCTCTCATCCGACCCTGTTTACATGGAAGCAAAGTCCTGCCCTTCACATCCCCACTGTGTTCAACATTAAAACCCGCCTCAAATTAAAGTCACGACTTTGGTATGAACTGCTTCATTCAGCATCACAGCCCACATTTCCCGCTGATAACAAAGAATTGTTCTTCTGTATCACATTTCTACCATTGTGGCCAAATCTCGCTCCCTGCAGTGCATTTCCACCGCATACATCTATTATTTCTGCACTATTCCACCACGATCAGATATGGCACATCCTTCCCGAAAATCCCCAACTTTAACCTTGTGAAAAAGCTCGCAGATTGAACTATCTCAGCAGTTCCCAGCATCTCTAAGCTGACAGAATGTCTTCATAGCAGTTCAGGGCTCCTCGGTGCCCATGGATCTGTGCGTCATCCGAGAGTTTGACAAGCGAGCGCGCAGGCACCCGCAAGTACGCGCACCAACACACATACTGTATGTGAATGCACTCTGTGGTGAGAAGCAGGGGGCCAATTATGGGCTACTGTGACAGGGAACGGCTGCAGGGAAGTCAGTGTCCCCCCAGGCAGGCCACAGTGCACCCGACATACTGCCAGCACGTCCGCTGACAGTGATAGGATTCCTATGATACCTCAGTATGGGAAACAAAGGCGCAATAGAAACCTTAAAGCTGTTGTGAAGGATATGTTGGCGGTGTTTTCTCAGCAGACACTATAATCAGATCATATTGAACTGTGCTGCACTGTGCTTGCTCGCCCACTCACTGTCTTTATTGAGATAAAAATCTCATCTCATCAAGGATCTCATCTCTCAGGCTAAAATCAGAGCCAGTATGAAACCTCCTCAACTTAAGAGTCAAAAAATTCCCAGCAAGAAAAGTCATACTCATTCAGGCACTTTGTATAAAGAAGCAAACTTTGGGCAAAGTCAAAGCATATTTCTCAACTACTGATACCCAAATATGGTGCAAAATAAGAACTATGGTGATGTCTACTATCAGCCTATTGGAGTTTTCACAATTGCAATCTAACATATCAGTCATGTAACTGTTATTTTCAAACCTGTAATATACAAAAATATCATGATATTAAATGCAGTGCCACAGTCATGATTCACGATTAGCAATAATGTCACTGTGCTATATATACATGACCATTCAAAACTTTGGAACCACCTGTTTCTTCTCTCCTTCAGTAAGAGCTAAAAGATAAAAACAGCATAATTCAGACACCAAATATATTATTTACATGTGAAATAGTTTTGGCCCCAAAATAAGTATAATTAAATGATTCAAACCTCCTTTTAGCCGATGTCCCCACAGAGTTGTTTTCAGTTTTCCACAACGTCCCCTTCAATTTTGAATTTGTTTTCCAGTCCAGATAAAAGCTTCGGTGACCCAAGATCATTATTGGATCACAACATTGCAATTAGGGACGCAATATTTTTGGAACCAATTTTTCTGTGGACTCTCTGCAGAATATTCAGTGGTTAGATTGAATATACTGTAGTTTTAAACTGTGAATTGTCAGTCTATAGTATGTTCAGATGATATTCTGTGGTTTTGATGGCCAATTTAGGGATATAGCGTATGACTGAGGTCCACACAGGGAAAAATCGTAGGATTTGTGATTGGTCTCATAATGGCATTGCAGTTAAGGCAGATCATTTCATCTGAGGTGCCACTTGTTGCCATGCAACCAGTAGCTTTCCACAAGTTGTCATTATAACCTGACAGATGCTTCTTAGGGGGACACAGTTTGACGCAGTAGATGAGTAGTGTATTAAATGTTGGCTATTGAAAGAGAAAGTACTGAGTGATTAGAGTGATTAAAACATTTAATGCATGCATTTCATGTCACATTCGGGGGCAACACAAAGTGTTTCTGAGGGCTGCTTCTAGTGGTATAAACTTTCCTAAGAACAGCTTTGTGATCTTAGATGCAAATATGATGACTTAAATTTCTCAAACATCTAGAGAAATTACATCTTATCCAAGAAGTTTTCATGACAAACTTGTCAACTGTTTTTCAGTCTGAGTGGCCGGTATGGATTCTAGGAAGAGCAGGTTTTATTTTCACGGCCCTCTGTGAGAGGGACTCTCCACAGCTTGAATGAAATTAGAAGGTTAGTTTAAGTGGCAGACGTGGATTTAAGTGAAAGCTTAACATGGGCACACACACAGATTCACATACTGTACACACACACACCGAGGCACCTTTTGAGTACTGAAAACAAAAAGCCGGAAGCAATTTTCTTTGCATTGAAGGCACCGGTTTTACAAGCTGCCTCATTGCTTTTTAAGTGCACACAAATGTCCGTACTGTGCTCATTCGAATGCATCTTCACTGTGATACAGCAAAATGCAGATTAGTGCTGGAACAGAAGGTGGTTTATTGGGTGAGTAACTGTATTTTGACATCAACTCAAAGTGTTGGGAATGATGCCAAGGCATGTAAGGCGGCAACAAGTGAGCACGCTCGAAAATCCCGTCCGCCCCCCTGCTTAATTATCTTTACATGCCAGAGAAAATAAATTACCCTCCTCCTCAGGATTAATAATATTGCTTTGTGGGGTTTTTGGCCATAAATTGTGGAATAATGAATAGTAGAAAGACTCATGCTGCCTCTGGATTGACTGAAAAACTTCTTTAAACCCAAAATAGCTCCCCAACGTTTTCACAAATGTTTGATGAAGTAGATCAATTCAGTGACAACTCAGCAAAGGTGTAGCACACGCGGTGCTGCAAGAAAACCCCCCACCTCATACTGTTACAAAATAGCTCTTGGTGATGTGCACTGCATCTCTGATTCCATTTTGGCAGCTGTGTATTTTTCTTCTTTCTCTGGATAAGTGGCCAAACAGACAACATGACATTATGTCCAGAAATTTCCAGTGGAGCTGCAACAACAATTGACAGTACGAACCTTTCCAGCAGGTGCAGAGGCTTCTTTGTTCCACTCAACATTTTTGCACCAACATCCAGTCGATACAGGCAGAAATATATGGGAGATGTAGCATAGATGCACGTTTTCTTTACCAACAGTAGACTCAAAAGCCCAGAATGCAATGTAGCCACCCCTCACCTTTTCCTCCTCCACTTTTGCTCACACTGCTGCTCCATCCACCCACACGTTAAGTATAACCCACAGCTGAGCACAAGAGATTCAAGCTAAATCTTTAAGTGTTGTCAAACATGTAGGGAATCATTACCAGAAAGAAAAGTAAGCAGACGAAGCAAAGTTGATGAAAAATTAGTTACAATACAGACTTAGAATGTATTAAACATGGCTTACTGGAAGTGAGGTTGTATGAGGTAAACTTACAGTATTGCTAGTCAGTGTATCATGTACAGTAGATGATGGTCAATATACCCCCAGTTTGGTACTTTTTTTGGTGGTTAAAATATGTTTTTTTTTGCTGGCCCTGTCCACAGCAGTACATTTCTTAACTTCCATGCTTCCTCTCTGCTTCTCCACACTGGGCTGTGCCAAACGCTATCATCTACTGTGGGTAATACGCTGACTATGAATAAGAACCTCATTCAACCCCACTTCAAATAATCTGTACTATCCTTATAAAACTCTACCTGGATAAAAACAATATTTGAAATATATGAGGCTGGACTTGCTTAGGCTGCAGGAAACAATTGAAGAAAGTGATGACATGCCTCTGTATTTTTTGCTAAAATCAGCATTTCACAGCTCATCATATTTGGGTCTTTCATAATTTGGATATAACCTCATAAGAGTTGTAAATGCAGCACAAGTCCACAAACAGAATTCTTGAGTACCCTAAATAATGTGAGGATATCATTGTGCATGGACCACATTCACAATACTCCCTACAGTACAGTGTGGAAGATAATATTTGACATTTTCCCATAAAGGAAAGCCAGTGTGTCTGAAAACAAAGAGGGCAATATCTCCTGGCAAATTTGACAGCGGCCAGTAAAATAAACACACAATTGAAAGGGAAATAGCTTTTCTATGGGCCTTTTCAAGGCTCTAACATAGTGCATTCTGTGGACATTTTGGAAATTTGTACGTTCAGAACTCAAATCTTGTGCGCAGCCTTGTTTCTTAGTGACAAATAGGCCTTTCCAAGTGGCACAAAGAGCTGTATGTGTCTGGCAGCTCCACTGTGCCCTGTTCCTTCATCTGCTGCCGCTGGCATGGAGTCTCCGGTCACTATAGCCACCCAGCTCCCATGGACAGGGCATACGTTTGTTCCTCTCTCAACCAATCACAGCCAGACTTCATCCTCAGCCTCCCGCCTTTATTCTCCATCCCTGTGTATCTTTGTCTGTGTGTGTTTCCTGTCCCTACACCCTATGCATCTCGTCAAGTTTGTGCCATCTGGCCTTCTCCGTGACCCCATCCTATACACACATACTCCTCTCCATCTGACTGCATCCCCCACCCTGCTCCCGTTCCTGCAGGTTAAACATCAGGGACCATTGTGGTTATGTGCCCGCTGCCTGTCGCAGACCCTGCAGAGCTCTACTGTATGTTTGTCCTCGCTGCGCTGTGCAGACCTCTATTGATTCAATATACATTCCTGCTTCAGCGAACCCCCCCCTCTAGTGTGCCCTGCTGCTCTCTCTGGTAATGGAAATGTTTCTTGAGTGGTCTTCAAGGCCACTGTGGATGGAAGCTTAAACTCACTGAGTGAGTGTGTACTTAATGCGTCAGCTAAGAAGTGTTGTTCACAGCCTGCAAGACACTGCATTGTTCATTTTGTGCTCTTACAAGTAAGTTCCAGCAGTGAATGTTATGTATATGCCATGATAACTTTTTTTTACCTTAAAGGGGCAGACACCCTAAAATCTAGGTAGAATCTATCAGAAATACTTTCTTTCAACTATAAAGAAACTTTTTCCTACATGAAACTATATATATATATATATATATATATATATATATATAGAGATATATATATATATATATATATATATATATATATATATATATATATAGTTGCACACCATGTTTGTCCATGCAGAGTGGGATGGAATGTAAAGTCTTGCATTCATTTTGATTTAGTCCCTTTTTTCTTTTATTTGTCATCTGTCTGTAAATGGCACAAAAATGTATTGTATGTTTTGTGTGTGAGTGCGTGTGTAACATTTAAGTTGGAATTAACAGCCTTTACCATTTTGAAAAGTTCTCTGTTGGAATTATACCATGGCAGCAACCCTCTGGTCAAAATTTGGATAACTAAGTCTTGAGGTGTTAAGCGTAGTGTACTTAAGTGTTCAAAGTAAAAGTAAATCTTCAATAGAATGTCCTTGCATTTTTAGTGCTTGGAAGTGTTCCATCTTTAATGCATTAACCTCTTTGGATTAAGCTAAAGGGGTCAGTGGTCCATTTATGCTCGCTGTGATTGCTTCCTAAATGGCCCAGAGTCAGAAATGTTCATTTTCTTGAACAGCTCACTTTCTTAAAGGCAATGTGCAGCTGCAGGTGTCAGATAATAAAGTATATAGATGTCAGATAAGACTCGAGGAGTGAAAACACAGGACTCTTTGCTTGAAGCATACTGGAGGAAAATGATAACCTCTCATATCTGGCCACACATGCTTCAAAACCGCACTTGTTTTCAATTGCTGCTTTTGTGTGCTTTGTGCTTTTTATGTCCTCCTAAAAACATATATATTTGTAGATTCATGCGAGTATGTCTTTCCGAGCTTTTGAGCTGCTAAACAAGCAGGGATCATTACCCGCGGAAGACATTTTCCTTGAATATTTCTCTGTGCGCTTTGAGCAGCTTTCGCACAGCTCTGCAGACATATTTGAGTGGGCGGCTGTGCAAACATCAGGACGCGGCGGGTCTCAGCTGTCCAAATGACAGTCACACATTCACTTTGCTGTGGCAGTCACACACTTAACGCAATCTGAGTTACACTAATGCATCCGTGAACACAGACGGAACATGCGCAGTCACTCCGCTGACAGTCTCAGTTACCCTTCTTGACCTGATATGCTCGCACTAAGCTCTTCCTTCAGCACTTAGCTCTCCATAGACCACTTTAAACCACAGCCAACCCACAGCCCTCCGTCGACTTTAACCCTTTTCGCTCACACCTTATATAACCAGGGTTTATGCTTCAACCCAAGATTCTCGCCGTACTCTTACAACATCAAGATCGTGTGTTAGTCAATGTTAAAGTCTGGAGGGAGATAATCTTGTCAGAAAAATATTCCTCCAACCCCACGTAGTGCCCAGGGGTGCTCTCGCATCACCTTAACTTCTCATCAAGCTCGTAAGTGTGCAGTTAAACAGCAGAGAATTAATTAAAGTCTCTTAGTGACCGTTTTTGCTTACTGTTTTCTTGGCTTTGGAAAGAGTTTGTCTTGTTATAAAGACCTTTGACAGAAACATTCAGACAATAATGTGTCTTTACATTTAGTGGTATAAGGCAATTTGTCACCCTGATCCTGTGGTTGTAATGCATTCTATAAAAAAGATAAACATGCTTTGACAGCATACCAAAGACTATATTTGAGCTGACTGCATTTTGACATCAGTTATACTAAAGCAGCGTCCAAGAGTCTCCAATGAAATATCTCAAATTTTCGTTTGTCCTTAAATTTAGGGGGCATTTTCTTTTGTTTAAGATTTTACATTATACCTTCAAAAGGTTTAATACTGATTTCACAGGAGACAAGTTGTTGTGGATATAGGCAGGCCTGCAGTTTTAACATTTTACAGGCAAGGCCACTTGGCCTTTGGTGTTTTTTGAGGGCACAAACCCCAAATGTCAGGGCAGCAGTGCCATCAAATAAAACAAAATCAACAGAAATGATGAATTTAATTCTCAGTTTGTGAATGTTAAGTGCTGAGTTCTGCATTTTTAAATATTTACTGTGTCACGTCAGCCTTTGTTAATGTCCTGCCCCATCCGGGCTTTTATTTGTTGGTTGTAAAATCTTTACGAACAGTTGAACTGGGACTGAAAATCTTGGGGAGGAGGATGTGGGCTGGTGTCAAAGTAATCAAAGTAAGCCCATGACGCATCTCTCTTGTTCTTGTTTTTGTATAATGGAAAGCTTAAGTAGCCCACAAAGAGACCAGCCCAGTGCATAGCCCGGTTTTCCAGCAGTTCATACCAGGCTTGAAACTGAACCGACCACTGGTTATGTGTGCAGGGGCATAAAGCCAAACTCAGGGCCATGGCAGCTGTGGCTCCCATGGCCCCGGTGAAGTTCCTGCCCTGGATATTCATCTTAAAATGGCATGTGCAATAGCTGAGACTACATCACACAGCATTCATGCTGATAGTGTTTCTACTTTTGTTTCTTCCAGGTCTGCTTGTGTAGATCCACTGCTGATTATTGGAAATCAAACATGATTATTTAGACTCACACTGTGAGTTTGCAGGGTCGTCAGTTGCCCCCCATGACCCAAATAAAAGGAATGATTCCTTGAAAATGGGATGCATACGACTGAAGACTTGGCAACGGCAGGCTGAGCACTGAGACTGAAGGGAAAGATCAGTGCCTGGTTGGTAATCTCTTCCCTCGGTTCTATAGACTCTGTAGCCATTCTGTGGTTTTTCGTGGTAAACCTCAATTGATCTGCAGCTGCTTTTCTCACCTTCCTCAGCCAGACTGATGGAAGCTTCGACTGGAAAAGCCTAAATTACCTTGCTTGCAAAAATGCAACAAAGCCTTAAAAAATACTGTTTTGATTTTTTCCCCTCTTATGTCAATTTACCTGAATTTTCTTGGACATCCATATTTCCAAGTGAGCTGATTTTGTTCCTCCTTTTTCTCAGCGAGTTTTAACTAATGCAGTCAGATCATTTCATCCCCAGAGCAGCCATACCTCTGAGAAATGTTTAAATAACTCAAACTCCAATCTGTCGAATGTTTATTTTGAAATACATCCACCAAGCCTCAGCCCCTTTCTCTGCTGCGCTTAAGTTTACTTCCATTCACAGGTTCATCCTTGCAGCACCAGACACACTGACAATCTGCACCGCTGATATAAAGTAACTCTCTCTCTTTACTTCTCTGCAAGAGATTTGTGCAGTATTCCTCAGCTGGGGAATAGTTGCATCGACACAGCCTACACATCTAACTCAGCAACATCAATATTAACTTAGAAACCTCTTCAACACCTCAATCTTTAGACCTAATTTTTTATCTTTTGTTTCATTTGATAATACCCTGTAGCACCATATATTATGTTACATTTATTCTCACATTCTGAATCATATTGTTCTTCCTGTCTTCATTTTTTAGAATATTTTTGTGGTATTTTATCATACACTTATTTCTGAATTCTGTTGTAGACATTCACAACCACAAATTTAAAAAAAAAACACTTACTTACAGATCTATTAAGATAAGGTATCATAATCCTTTATTGATCCCCTTAGGGGAAAATTAGCCCATCTGCTCTGCATTAAAACATGACATCGTGGCCATATCTTGTATACTGTAAGGGAAAGCTGGCATCTATTAACTTTATTTTGTTATCTTTGGATGAAAAGGGACGTCAAGTGGAAAATTTGCTTAAAGTATCTATAGCTTCAGCCTCTGAAGGGCAGAATAAAATAATTTGGTGCAGTCTTTCTGTTGGCTAACGCACAAGCAGATTGACCAAATTTATTTAGGAACTTTAACCGAATGATACGAATGTGACTCAACAGTCATTTTAAACTCTAACCCTTAGTTCACACTGACAACAATTAACCCTGGATTTACTCCATTTTCAGAGGATAACCCTGTAAAAATTGGGGCCAGCCCTCTTTAGGAACAAAGCCATCGAGGTAAGAATCAGGTTTAACCCGTCTCGGATTTGTGAAACCCAGGGAGAGCTACACTGTGGAACCATGGGTGAAAAAAAATGGTGCAGTGAAAGAGCCCCTATTCATGCTACCATCAAGCAATTCTGAGGCATTTTCTGCACTACTTATGGTATTTTTGTTTCATAATTCTATATACAGTCACATGATTCGGCCTATAATCTCTGCAGAGGCTTGGTGTGAATATATTTCTCCTATGCGGATACATCATGCATTACCTGCTCACAAAAAAAACATGCAACTGCAACAGCGGCATAGAAAGGGAGGCACAAAATAGAGGCCTGTTCAGCTGTTTGTGAGACAGAGATAGTCTGGCACTAGCTTTGGGGAAGGCTTCCTGTCGTGCAGATTGGTTCCAGTCTGCTAGAAAACCAATATGAAGTTTTGGGGCAGTGATAGCCTAATGGAAAGGGAAGTGTATTTGTGCTTAAAAGAGTAGCTTTTTCAAATCCCCAAAGCACGAGGAAAGCTCTGCATGCGAGAACTGAAAGAAATTCACACCACACATTTCCTCCACACCTCAGACAATTATACCACCGAACTGCTCTCGAGCAAGGCAGTTAACCCCAGCAGCACCAGCAGCCGATATTGAAATACTGCAGCAGTAGTGCACACCTTGCTCTCAGTGTGGAAACTCTGCCAGGCTGTCACTGTGAATGAAAGTGTGTTGTTAGTCAGCCTGCCCACTTATATAAAGTTTAGACAGTGGCAGTGGAGTGTCACTCCAAGTTTCTTACAGGCGAGTAGTTTATTAGCTGTGCTAATGCATTTCTTGCTGATAAGCTATTCTGTCCACCAGGGAAAAGGGCAGCTCTCAAACAACAGTGATAATATGCTGTGTATTTAGTGAGATGTTCCGCTGAAGTGGGTTTAAAGGACTCTGATGAGGGTAATGTGCTGCTTATGAAAACGTTGCTTTAGCTTTCATGTTTAGTACTTATGATCTTTTTTGTGTACATATTTTCTGAGAGAGCTTTAACCATCATCACAAACAAACACAGACAAAATGAAGCCTCTTTTATATACTGCAGGAAAATACTTTGATCATTTAATCAAATGTGTAAAATGACCTATGTTTACATTTTCCAGACAAGCAACCTCTTGTTATTGGTGAACAGAGACTGTCCTCTTGATGTAGCTAAGATAGAAGTGAGGTGCATTTACTGAGTCGCAGGAAGACACAAAGTCTAGGACGGGAGCAGGTCAGCAAGGATGGCTTGTGACTTGAACATCAGAGACTTTGCGTCCCGCCTTTTATTACAGTTGACTTTGAACTCTTTTAACCGTGACCACAAACTTTTTCTAACCTCAGTCAGGCGAGTTTAATTGCCTAAAGTTATCTTTATTATAGGGGTGATGGATAAGAAAAAGCTCATATGAGTTATTCATGTAATGGTCATGTGAGTAATACAAATAAGCAGTGAAGGTAGCAACACAGAAAGATTTTGGCCCTTAAAATCCATCTATATGATGAATTATTAGATGGAGGTAGGAGAGAGGACTGGAACCTCCCGCAGGCTAGACGCAGGGAGTGGAGTAGAGTCAGCAGGTAAAACACAGACCCCCTCTGATGAATCTGGCTAAACATCGTGAAGATCACAGTGGTGATGGAGGTGATGGATAGTTTTTGTAGGTCTTAAAGGCAGAGTGATAGGATTGCAGCATTCAAGGAGTAACTGAAATATGATTGGCCAGTATGGCTTTAGAATTTGTGAATGACAGGAATTGTGACTGCATGGGAAAGCATAAGTGAAGAGGTTTAGTGGGCAAAAATAGAAATATCCCAATAGGCAGAGCATTTATTTCGTAAGCCACTGACAACCTATTCTGTCATTTAGGTATGGTAATTTGTTGCATACTACATGTTCTTAATTAGATTGGGACTCTCAAGGGGCTCATAAGACTCAGCTGATGATCAATGTAGCAGAAAACCTACTATCATATCTGTTTCTGTGAGACAGTACTTCTAAGTCTCTGATCTCCAAATGAAACAGCTTGAAAAGGTCATCCCTGAGGTGAACTGTTTACTGCTCTGCATATGCAAGTCTGTGCCATGGTTTTAGAATAGTTATTGTGTTGTTTAAGGGGTTTATGAGTCACAAAATATGGCATATTTGTATTCGTGTGTGTAATGTCGGTGTAAACATTGAAACTGTGACGTCAACTCTAATACCAGCTCATTCCAGATTTCTCGGGGCAAATCCAGCGTCCATCATGGGGGATCAGGGGACCTGGGCAAATCCATATGTTCCACACAGCCGTTCCTTTGAGTATCACCAAGCTAGTGAGCCCATCGCTGTCTCAGACAATGCTACCATCCATCCGGCCTGCTGGCTGTCTGTCTGCCAGTCCAGGGAAGAGAGTGAGACATGCTGTGACTCCAGCATATGCCCTGTGTTTCCATGCATCTTTAGACAGCCCCGAGACTGTTAGGCTAACACGCATTAGCCATGTTTATACCACAGAAAGGGCACAAGTCGCAGAAGGTCAAGACAGTAAGTGGCCTGATGAAAGTGTCACTCTGGGGAAATTTCATCCTCGCGTTAGTGGAGGGTCAAAAATGTCGCCTGGCAAATTCATTCTGATAGCCCTAACTCGGAGAGATAATGTGTGAGGAGGCAGGGTGGTGGGGGAGAAGGAGGGTGGACTACAAATGCAGAGAATCATAAATCTTTCCTTTGATCACAGATAAAGATGTGGGTGGATTTGTTGTCTCCGCCAGCATGCCTTTGGAAGCGTGTCATGTCATTTGCCGCATGCCTCCCTCCTCCTGACAATCACTTCTCGGGCGGTCTTGTCTCACGGCATTGTTATCTTCTCCACTCTGAATAAAATGGATGAGACTGATTTTTTAAGAGTGATGTCAAAACAACACTTTTTTCATGTTACTTTTGTAGCGTTGACCTTTTGATGAGTTTGGGATCCTTTTGTCGCGATCCCGAAGAGGCCCTCAGGATGCCGGGTGTGTTCGCCCTTTTATCCTTTTTATTCGAACCCTTTCCACGCTAACAAAGGGTGAAGTCAAAGGCGACCCTTGTGATGAATTCTTCACAACTGCGGCAGGAAGTGAAGCAAGTGGACACCAGCCCCATGACAAATCCTGCTGTGAGTGGAACTTGAGGGCTTCACAGTCAGACATGCTATAATGAGCAGAGAAGGCTCATGGTTTTTCCCGGTGCTGGAGCAATTTTGCCCATTTATTTGCAGGACAGACTTCACTGTAGGGTCCTGGTTCCAACAGGCAGTCAATAGTAGAAATAACTAAGGGATATAAACCCAGGTACAAATGGTCAAATGGTGCCTTATTGCATTTTGAAAATTTAATAAAATGGCAAGAGTTCTTCATCTGGAGTGTTTTTTCACATCACATTCAATTTCCTCATCATTTCACTCCACATAATAACTTGAAAAGATGAAAGGCATGTTGTACAACTTGTCAGATACAAATAAATGCCTGTATTTTTGCTGCAAACAAGGAAAGCATGACCTTTTAACTGTACACGACAGTAGAGTACAACATTGTTGACCTGTGTGTTAATACAAAGTGTGTTAATGCTAATTCATTCATTTTTATCTGCATTCCCAAGAATAATTTTACTGACATTCTGCTGTTGTTATTATACTTGGACTTGAAAATCCACTCCTGTGTCACCCCCTAGTCTGAACAAGGCCTTAAAACATTTGAGGCTCTTTCTGTTGCGTAAACAGATATTCCGCTGTATGCTGCTTTGGTTTCGAGCCTGAGATAATCTGAAAGACTTAACAATGCATATGTCTTGTTAGTGTTCCACTCAGTGCCGTGCAAGCCGTCATATTCTGCTGTAAGAGAAAAGGACGGATGCTTGCGGTGCCATATGCTCTAGGATCACGCAGAGAAGCAGAGTGAAGACAGTAACCATTACGATCATATTAGATTCCATTATAGTTTGTCTGATGGGGCACTCAGGGCCACAAGCTGCAATTAAATTCTAAATAAAATATTATTTTCCAGCCTCTCTGTGTGTGCAGTGGGAGGAATCCAAATTCTTTTAGTAATGCCTCATTTAGGATCCACAGTTTTCCCATTTGGGCACTTGGACTCATTTAGGACTGCGACACCCATCCTGTAGCTGCAGTCTTTAGCAGTAAAGCCCAGTGTGTCGGATTGCAGGCCTCATTTAAGGTTGGACAATGGCCTGTTTGTGTGTATTTGTGTGCATACAGCATTACAGAATTGCTTATTGCTTCCTTGCCTTTTTATAGACATCTGCAATGTTGTGTAGACAAATAGGTGTATTAAGCAAAGACACCGGCTTGATTACACGGATCCATACACCGGAGTGATCAATGCTCAGTTTGATGCTACCTGACCTGAAGAGTTCATCACTCTGGCTGACCTTTCCCTCGCTCCACAAGTCACACTCCTTGGCTGTTCGTTCTCATCAGGCCTTCATTTTGTTATATCTGTCCACGGCGAACGGCTGAATAGATTAGCGAGCACAGCGTGAGAGAAAATCGCTCAAATGAAGAACTCCATAGCGCCGTCACTCCTCGTACAGCTTGTGACAGAAAAACTAATTTAATCAAATGTCTTTAATGATGAATGGCTTTGATTGTCTTGTCTCTCGCTAACTTCATAATCAAACGAATCATTACAAGTGTCATTTTTTGTGAAAGTACGTTAATTTGAATATTTCTCATTATCTCTTTGACTTTTTATCTGATTTATCCACCACCCTCTTTCTTCTCTGATAACCTCGACATTTTGAAGTCCTCAGCGTCCCACTAACGTACACTGAACCCCACATTGCTGTCATTAACTTTGTCCATCTCGCATCTGCATGTGGCTCCAATGCCATTATTTGCAATCAGCGCTTCACTTGGATATAAATGTCAAGAGCGGTCGCTTAAAGCTTAGCACAGTGGGTGCTAGAACAAAGCTGCACCAGTGTGGAGTTTTCCTAGCAATTTTCCTGTTAACGACCACAATCACAGTCGGAGGGCAGGATGTAAATGTGTGGTTGGTGTTAAAGCAGAAATTCGCTCAGGGTTGTTCTGCTGCTGTGGATTAAAGGCCCGTTGACACCTGTGAGTGGGCAGTTTAATTCTGCATCAAGAAAAATGTCCCTGCTGACGGATGATTTCAGCTCAGTGAAGAGGCTGATAGGTGTCAAGTGAAAATCTGGGATGTCCTGATCCCCTGATGTGAATCCTGATCCAAGGCTTTCAACACTGAGCATCAACATCGACCAAGTCTGATTGATTAATTATATACAGCCAGACCTATTGTTATATTGATGTAATATAGTGGTTCTCAGCCTTTTTAAGTCACAACCCCACTCTCAGGAATAACTGTGTAACACAGGAAAACTCACATTATATCACAGATGATGTAATGTAAAAAAAAAACAGTCTAAAGTTAAAATATGCCCCTCATTTCCCATCATGCTTGCAAATGTTAGTTTTAGTGTTTGTGTCTGTTCAGAACATGGTGGTCTATGCTGTAATTGTCATTTTTGTGCTGGTTTACAGTTTTAACCATCAGCGATGTGGTTGTTTAATTAGTTTTGCCTTTTTTGAGTGCCTGTTCCTTATGTTGAATGTCTGGTGTCGCTAAGAGATGTTTGCTGGCTCATTTCATGTTGCTTGCCAATTTTATTTTATTCACAAAACCATCTGATGATCCTGGAAAGTGTTCTCGTGACCCCCTTGGGGTCACTGCCTGCAGGCTGAGAACCACTGATCTAATAGTCTGACTCACCGGGTGTACTCTGTGGGTAAAAGCCTGCCATTGGACGACTTGTTTCAGTTGGCATTTGCTATCTGCGTTTTCAAAGTCTGCGGGAAATGACAACAACCTCTGAAAGAGCAACCTACATGCAAATGTTCCCCCCAACTTTTCTCCAGTGCACAGTCCTGTAGAGAGACGACTGGTCTAATAGACCAAAAGCAGGTCCATATACTGTAGGTATAGACTGAATCACAGAACTGTCTACATGGTTCCTGTGTTTGCAGTATAATGTGGTGTATTTGTTTTGTTTTCATTCCAAATCAAGTAAATCATTATAGTTGTATTCAAATGAACCTAAACAGAGAATAAACAAATTAAAGTGCTGTTTCATCACAGATAAACAGAGCTTTTGTAAAGTCGGGCTATCTTGTGATCAATTCAGGCTCCAAATGAAAATTCCAGTATTTGTCTACCTGGGTGCTTTTCTCATAATTTGTCTCTGATAATATTTTACTCGCTAACCTTGTTGTACAGATCTGGGGAATGCAGCTCTAGCAAAAAAAAAAAAAAGTGTAAATAGCAGCAAGTGAAATTGCTTCCTACAACTTTACAAAAACTCAATTTGAAATCCAAAAAGATCAGGAGGTGGATCTGTACGATATGCAGATTTCTAAGGGACTGCTTAATGTGTATTACTCAGCTTTATTCATATCACCCCTTTCATAAAAACATGCAGCCCAAAGTGCTTCACAGGGCAAGATTAAAACAGCAAATTTCGCAAGACTTGAAAATTACATCAATAAAACAATAACAACAGGAAAGGTAGTGGTTAACATGAACTTTTATTAGATTATGATGAGACACAAACTCCGATCTCCCTCATGAAAGTTCGATGGGCTGCACGCCCTTCCAACCACCCTGACCTCCACGCCCTCACTTTCCGCTTCACTACATAAAGGGCTGTCTGCATTAGCACTGAAAGTTGGCACCGGACTTCAATTATGCACTGCTGAATCATCCAGTATGAACGTAATTCTTTGTGATACCGGGCTGCACAGGTGAGGTTTTGAGATGATTTATGTTCAACTGAACTTTCTTGAAAACCTTGTCCCTACTTTATAAACCTTTACAAGAGAGGTGAGTTAAATGTTATAAACACCAATAGTCAAAACAGATAAAAATGAGAGTTTAAAAAGGTGACAAATACTCAAATTTTCCCCTATACTAGGAGCTTTCTCGTTGTTTTTTAGGTTTTTATGCGTACTCTCAGGAGACAATGTGCTAAATCCCCAGCGGTGAATCACAGTTTACAGTACATGTCATCCTAAACCCTCTCAGCACACATGCACACCCACCCACACACACACAACCAACACTCATTTCCTTGCCGTGTTGCCTGCTCTCCCGCTTGGATCTGTGTGTGGCCCAGGCTTCATGCTTTTCATCGCCTCCACTCCTCTCTGCGCGGCGGCATCACGGAGGTGAATCCTCTGCTGCCAGGAAACAGAATAAAACAATGGAGTCAGTGAGACATAGCAAGGCTAATGGATTCACCGCTGCCTCTTCCCCACCTTCGCTTTTCATGTGCAAAAGTATTCATCGAGTCTTGATGGCGCCAGTCATGCATGACACTGATTCATTTAAATGGCCCAGAAAAAAAATGAGAATCTTTCACACACCTGCAGAGTTGGCAGAAAACAATTCAGGAGGGGTGTATTGAATCAGCAATTTTATCTCAAGATGGTGCAAACGTTTGTTTACTGTTCTAATGCGTCGCGTTATGGCTCTGGTGTGGTTTTAGTTTATTTTTTTTGCCGGCAATGATCACATTCAGAGCTATATCCTCCACTGTCACACACGGACTCCTTCCTACCCTACAACATCGGCTAGCAAGAACATAGGAACTGCTTTTTTTGTTATTTTTTTGAGAGCTGAGCCGTTTTGTTGACTCCACAAAACAGAATTTTAACGACCAAGCAAAACTTTATTCAGCATTTTTTAAAATAAGGGAGAAAACATCCCCTTATTCTGTGTTCCAATAATAAAAGTTTATACAGAGTTCTTAAGTTGAATCAGCTCTTAGTTAAATTATGGATCAGGGCCAAGAGAGAGCTGAAATCCTACTGTGTATTCAAACTGTATCTAGTTAGAATACCAGGCTGGAAAGATTTACCAACAGAAGATGGCTGACTGTACAAGCCTCGACCCTGCTCTGTATTTTGTTTCTTTTTAAGCTTCACTGGCTGTGAGATGTCTTTTTTACCCTTATTTTGGCCTTTAACAATCATGTAGGGTAAAGCAGTGCTTGTAATTCAGTAATTTCTGGATGCATTTTAGGGAAAAGTAACTCCACGTTGTGTTTTGTGGCCCATTTAAGCCCCAGTGACTGAAGTGCCTGTTTTCTTCAACACATTAAGTTTTCATAGACTCCTCAAACGCCTAACCTAGTATATAGCTATTGTAATGGAGAACTCTGGAATGATTTTAACAGCTTTCAAAAAAGGTCCAAAGCATCCTCGTCCATATGAAAACATCCCCAGTATTCAAAGAGAGTTTGGGTTGCTTTTATGCAGTGTGAATAAATTGCTTTTGCTCCCCTTGAGTTGAATATAAACGGACACATTATTCAATTTGCCTCGCTGTATAATATTCAGTGACTTAAAATACAGTGAGGCTGGCAGGGTAATTTGATAACTTGCCACCTATATCAAAAACCGATATGTTTAATATTCTATTTTGTGTAGTTAAGCAGCAAAATATGCTTCACTGGGCTATTTTCAGCTCAGGTAGCATTGTGGCTAAATTGGTTGGATACAGGCGCTGTGTGGCCTCTCCGCTTCCTTGCTTTGCTTTGATGACACTTAAGATTAAATGGTTGCTGTTGGCTGAAAGTCAAAGCTCTGCAGTTTGGAGGCTATACAGTGTGCATGCCTGCTGCATATGACACACTTTGCTGTTTTTAGCCAAAGTTCTTCTATTTGTGTCTCTGTGATTTGCCTCAGACGCACATACTGTGCAATCCAAGCGGGGAGGTATTAAAACAGTGTTATCATTGTTTTGGCTTTGTACTCTAGCACATAATGATGTGACTCGAAACAGTGACTCTGAGGTGAAAGTGGTGACTTTCTATTTAATTGGAGGGTGTTCACATTCATATTTTATGACCTTTTTTTTACATAACTGACCCAGTTTTAGAGCTGGGGAGCAAGACAATGATCTTAAACATTCAGAGGAAGAAAGTATGGTGATTATTTTCTGCTAAGGTCCAAAATGTATGAGTCTGAGGAATGTACATGCCAGCTCACTCTCACTTCTAATGCGTCAATGCATTAGCAGCTTGCGCAGTCACTCTCTGCTTCAAACTATGACGGTGGAGGTACCCCACTCACCCTATGTTTTAATGTGCCGTCAAATTCAGGTGACACAGTAAAAAGAGCAACTAAGTCTGTGTATGGAGGAGGTGGGTTGGATGGATGGATGATCAAACAACACAGGACTTTTCTCCCAGGAGACCCTCATTCATGTCCTTTGTGAACCAATAGTCAATGTTAACTTCTTTTTAACCTGCATAACTTACATAGGTTATGTCACATGTTAACTATTGATTTAAAGGTCAAGCGTGTGAGATTTACAGGGATTTATTGGCCAAATAATATTCATTAGTATGTTATCATTAGTGCTCAAATATCTGAAATAAGAATCATTATGTTTTTGTTAAATTAAAATGAGCCGTTTATATCTACAGAGGGAGTGGGTTCTTTTCCACAGAGTGACATGTTGCACCTCCATGTTTTTACAGTAGCCCAAAAGCAAAAAAACCAAAAAGTGGCTCTTGATAAAGCCTTTCACCTAGTGTTATTTAGTTGGTTGCAGTCTGCAATCTCACGGCTGCCACTAAATCTTACACATTGGTCCTTTAACCTAAACGATGATCTTTTCCTGAACCTAACAAAGTGGATTTATGCCTTTATTTTGAAAGTCTACCCCTGCAAGTGCAAAACTGATGCTGCAGCGGCGTAATTCAGAGCATAGGGTCACTGCTCAAGCTGCTGCATTTGATGAGTTAAGAGTAAGAGCAGGTCGCACATGCAGACCGTAACACATCTGTGTATGCAGACACCCAATGTTTAC
Organism: Lutjanus campechanus; assembly: GCA_027495735.1. NCBI lineage: Eukaryota > Metazoa > Chordata > Actinopteri > Lutjaniformes > Lutjanidae > Lutjanus > Lutjanus campechanus. The sequence goes on along the minus strand of JAJHUR010115798.1, from coordinate 24,481 downwards.
GTCTGCATTTATTTTAGAGTATAATCGACCCCCAGTCATCTGAACTCAGTCTCCTGTAAAGGCCTGACAGAGTGTCAATGTGGAATAAAACTATTAAACATTAGAACTTTAAGTTTGGCTTAACTTGTCTAATTACTTTCTCACTAAAATTGTTGAACTATATATGAAAATGACAAAAATTCCCACTCTGTTTGTCTCATATGGATATAAACACCCTCATATTAAAGCTAACAGTCAGAGTACTGAGCCAACGCACTGAAAAATGTGTCACTGCCCTGCTACTTTGTGACTGTGCTGTATATAATTGGAATAATGAGTCCACTGTACAGAGCGGTATGCTGGTCCACTTTGCACAGGTATTTTCTCAACAAAAAAAGGAAGAGGAGGTTGCTGATATATTATTGCTATGAATTTCACTTTCAGTATATGAACAAAAATATATATTTTTATTTGACGGCTCTTGTTAAATACAGCTCAGTGCATTCCCAGATCCTGGTCCATTGCATAGATTTCCATTCTGACTTAACCAACAGCCTGTTCTACAAATTGGAGCACAGTTAATCTCGTTGAAACTCAAATCATGTGTTAATCATCATTAGGATTGGTTGATTAGGTTTCATTTGATCATTTTTCTGCCTATTAACAGATCAATTCCTTGAAACAGTGATTGGTAAGTACAAAGTAAACATATAAATGATTTCCATCATTTATTGAAATGTGTGTGAGGCCGTGAACTTTGTGAGCTAATTAATAAATGGGCATTTGGCACTGTAAATGCATTAATGATTAGTGTTATTCCTGTCGGGTATGCACGCATACGTGCACATCTGCCGGTGTGTAGAAGCTTGGATTTGTTGTTAGAACCAGAGAATTACAGTGTGGTTTCAGATTATCATTCCCCTGTGCAACAACCCTGTTTCTCTGGTGCATTAACAGTCACAAGAGTGGAACAAATGGCACAGTTTCCACAATCATTCCGAATTAATGAGTCTCTCCTGCAAAGAAATGCAAATTTCCAAACGCTAGATTGCTTCCTAAAACAGGACTGAGGGAGAAAGGAAAAAAAAAGAAGAACATTTCTTTCAGCCATTTTAGAAACAGGCTTAACATGCCTTGCTCTGGTATTACCCAGTTCCACAGAATGCTTCCCCTTCATAATGGAAGCCTTATTGGCTTTGGGGTGTCAGAGCGGCGGGTTAGTATGTGGAAAATCTGCAGAATTTGGCATTCGGTCCATGCCGCAGTGCAATGAAGTTACGCAACTTCCTGTTTGTTGCACTTTGATATCATTGCTTTGTTATGTGGGACACCCAAAAAGAGCATCAAGAAGGTCAAATATTTTGTAGACGAAAACAGTAACCCCATGGAATGAAGGCTGTTTTGACTTTTGTGTTATGCTAATTGCTACCAGTAATGCACACTGTACTATCTTTGTATTGGTTTACTGAAACATTTTAACTCAGACTATTTATGGATCATGGTGCTTCTTTGTTATTTTGTGGCTTTTTAGATGGCTATATCTCAGAGGCACCTCCTCTCAGTGAAACCCAAGGGGTTTCAGGGGGGTATTTTGATTGCAGTTTGTGGTTATTATTATAGATTATTATATTAGTATATAATATTATATTACAAAAGTAGAAAACGGGTTGCTTTAAGCTCTACTCAGCGTTTCTTTATGCTGTTTACAAGGTTCATTAGTAGAAGATAGGTCAGCTCAATTTATGAAAATGATTTACATTAAAATACCCTCTGCTCCTGGCGGTCTCTTGAGTGGACAGACTCCAGTCTAAAAGTAGGTGTTTACTTAAAAAAACATTTGGGAGGACACCTTCATGTTTTTCAGACACGTCCCCTCCATCCCTCTCCAGGGATCTGGGCCCAAGGAAATTGGTGATGGTTTTGGGAGAGTGTTAATGTCTCTTAATTTCATATCCTTCACTTTGGAGCCTTTAGTAGGTGCACACCACTGGACAGATTTTAGATATTAAACATCCCTCATCTACCTGCTGGGACACTCCTCCTACACTGCAGCATGTTGTCAGCATCAATAAAACGCCTTCCTCCCAAGAAATAAAAGCAGAAACAAGAAGGAAGAGAGCAAGAAGAGAATCTGTAAAAAAGCCAGAAGCAGATGACTTTGATGCTGAACTTTTTAGAGGCCGGCCAGCCAGCAGTTCATGCTTTCATTTCTTATTTATTGTGGAGAATACTGCTGTGTCAGTGTGTGCATGTGTCTGTGAGAGATGACTCTGTTGTGCGATTGGAGCCCAAGCTGCTGTCGACTCCATGTCGGGCATCCAGATCTCCACAAGGACTTGGCCCGTTCCCCAGAGATGCATGATGGGTGAGACAGAGATGTTTGATGTAAACTGTCACATCGCTCCGCTGGCATCTACCACATAATGTGCCACCAGTCGGGAAGAAACAAGCATCGGCCTTATTACGTGGGAGGGCCACTTTTTCTCATGCGCTGATTAACCTTGAGCTGCCGTCCGCTGTGGCAACACAGCAGGTTTCTCCACCTTTGAATAATGACAAACCCGCTTCAGAAGGAGAGCCCCTGACATGAAGCCCAGCATGCATTTGTGTAGTTAAAAAGCACTGCACGGGGAGGTCGTCAGTCTAACTGTAATGCTGTGACCTTTTTTATTGGCTTGGTGAAACCAACGACGCCACAAGCAGCAAATGATACAGGCGGCAAGGCAACAGGAAAATGTGTCATTGGCATTTGTCCATTAGTCAACAAATCAGCACATGGCGCAGGATGGATCGCTAATGCGGGATTTGTGGCCCGGCGTGACACTGTGTAATCCGGCGACGGCGCTGTTTTCCTCACCTGTTCATTAGCAGAAGACGGGGGCTTGTCCCGTCGTCCCATAGCTGCCACTTCTTTTTCTCAGCTACCTGTTTCACTGTTGTGAGCCTGTATGGTGAGTGTAGGAAGCAACAGCTGGACTCATCTGTGCAGTATGCATACATGTTGTGCACTTCCTATTGGGTACATGGGCTTGAATGGATTTGCATGCACAGTAGGGTAGACTGGGGACAGTTGCAACACAGGATGGTTGCAGTTTTTCCCTGACTTTTCTGTCCAAACAGCACAACACAACATTGCTGCAGTTTTGCGGAATGAATACGCTACATGATTTTGTTGCACTGCAAATTGCCCAGTTCTTTCTGTCGCACACAGAAATATAAAGAGATTGAATAGCATCTTTAACATCTGCACATTGATTCAAGGTATGCCTATACACATAAAGAAGCAAAACTGTTATTTAATATTACCAAATATGTAAATAATACTAAAATATTATTGTGTTCAAAAATAATATTATAAAAATTTTGCAAAATATTGTATATTCAGAATACAAGTTATTATATTATATATTATAAAAATATGTATTTTTAAGATGTTGCAACCCCAGACATATTGCAATTGTCCCTAGGGTTGGGATCAGTTGACATCCACCTTTCAAATAAATATTGTAAAAAATACTATATTTAAATACTATACTTTCTACTCCAGTCTCTGAGTGAGAGAAATTCAAAAGGTGTTGCAATCGTCCCCCGTCTCCCCTACATGTGAGCGTGAATGGGTCTGAACAATGCAGTCTTGTGGCGCATTTTCCCAGTTTTCGCAGTGTTTGGCTCGCTCTCATGCTAGCGGATTATAGAAGATTTACATGGCACTGTAATAAGCAAGTCCTTCACCTTGGGACCTTTTTTAATCTTAATTAATTTCTGATAATTCCTCATTAACATTGCAGACATAAGTGCTCCATTGCTAAGAAACAACCAGGCTCGGCCACATTTCGAGCAACGCTGAGCTTTAACTCTACCCAAGAGACGGAAAAAAGAAAACATGGATTGACGAAAACCACGAGAAACAGAGGGAGACGCTGTGAGTGTTTTCCTTGTGTGTGTGCTGAGCCAAAGACTGTGAAGGGGACAGAGGAAGAAAAAAAGATTAAGGCAATTCAACATTATGCCTGCCTGTCTTCTTTTTTCTTTGCTCATTTCATTTGACTTGACCTTGCGGATGTTCATTAGAGTCAAATGATTTGGCAGCGTCGGTTCACGTTACACATTCCTACCCAGAGTCCTCCACTCCCGAGCAGGTAGTTGAGTAATGACTAATGCCGCCGCGTGACATTATGGAGCGGCGTTTTTTAAACAGCGAGAAAGGAAGAGGGAGAAGGGAGAAAGAGACACTCTGATCGATTAATAATTCATGCTCTGCAGATGATCTGTGAATAGCAGTGGTAAACAGGCTTTTATGGCATTTAAATCAGCTATATTACATGCCTGCACTGAAAAGAAAATGACCAATGACTCCATCATTGGTGCAATTTCGATTCAACTTGTTGTGGCTAGCAGGAAAAATGACTTGCCTCATGAATGGGAGGCTCGACTTTGTTATGATATTTGCTTGGAATGCCTTTCATTTCTGTTGACGAGGGGAATATTGTAAGTGGTGCACCATTAGGAACCAGAATCCTTTGCTGCTTCCACAGTAACTCCTATTTGATGATTGATCTTGTGGAAATAAAGCCATGGCGTGACAGGCATCAATTTAATGGTAATTGTATTGTTTTTTCATGAGGAAACCTCCTTCGGAGAAGTAATATAGGGAAGAAATGAGTTTACGCTGTGCAACACAGTATACATTATGTAGATGTGGTGGTGGATATGAAAAGGAATTGTGCAGCATTTCCTCCCTCCTGTACTGTATTTCAGAGGCGGTTTATAAGCCGGCTAGCTTGTTTTTGATCATGCGCGGTGGCAGGATTCAACATCCCGACTGCCAAAATGGCACTGAAGGCTGATTTGTACTTGTACCCCCCCTCCAACCCCCTTCTTCTCAACACTCCTAAGTTATTTTTAATTTGTGGTTGCAGCCCCCACCTACCCCCCCATCAAGCACATTTCTCCTCCCTCTTTTTTCTTCATCTTCTCCCCGTAATAAGAACATGCAATGTGTGAATTTTTTATAATGTTATATAAGAAGCCCCGGCACCCCCAGAGACCCATGTCCTGGTTCTGGTGTGTTCAAAACAAGCACACGAGAGGAAGAGAGCAGAGAAGAGATAGAAGGAGAGAGGGGGGGGGGATAAAAGTTAAGAGAGGTTTCAGAGAGATGGAGAGGAGGAGGAGGAAAGACAGAGAGAGGATTGCAGAAGGGGAGAGGAGGGAAAAATAAGAGGAGCAGGCGAGGAGAGAGGATTAAATGAAAGCAGGAGAGAATGCATGCGGTAGAGGAGCCTGTGGGGGGAGATCTTCCCATTAAGAGGCACAGTGCTCGGCTCTCTGATCTCCGAGTTGTGTTGTGATGCCAGACAAGAATACTCTAGGGCGACAACCGCTGCCACCAGAGAAACAGCTCCTCAGCGACTGATATACAAATACTGTGTACGGCTACAGCAAGGAGAGGAGAGGAGGGACACAAGGCGAGTCAAGAGAGGAGAGGGATTGAAGGGAACGGATAGAGGAAGAGTCGGGGAGGAGGGGGATGAGACAGGAGGCGATAAGCCCGTACCATTGTATGAAAAGCTATCTCAAAGTGTGACAAGGAACCTGCCAAGTGGTACGCAAACTTTCCGGTTTGTACTAAGATCTTTCACAGGTGGAACAAGGTGACATGCAAATGTGTTTAATGTAACACTTAAAAAAAAAAGGTGCTAACTACAACCATATACGGACCCTCGTCTTGTCCCCATAGGAGAACCCTTTTTGCTTCCTTGTAGAATCCTTTATAAAGGTGGTAAACCCTTTCTTCAAGAAAGGGATTCTTTAAAAGCATTCGGTTCTGGGTAGAACCTTATCCCTTCAGGAAGAGCCATATTAGAACCCTCATTTCTAAGAGTGTACACAGCAAGAATAGTGTTTGATGCATTATGTATTGGCTGGGAGAACCTGCTGCACATGTATCAAGTCAGATTAGGACATGCGGGTTTAAGATTTTGCACACAGAGGAGACCGAAGTTCGCGTTTGAGGGATTTTCCTCGTGCCCAAATCCCTTTCAGGAATAAATGGTTAATGGTTGTGTAGTCGTTGCTGGTGTGTCAAAGCCTGATATATTCTCTCCTCTGTGCCACTGAGCTCCATTGTTGTCCAAAAACCATTAAAAACACATCAACGAGCCTCTGTGCTCCACTGGGTGACGTGTTCCTTCATTACCATGACCATGGGCACTGTAGTTTATTTTCAGTCATTCCCACATACACCACCCTGCTGCTGTAAATACAGTACTAACTAGAACACCAAATGTGTATTTATCCGCAGCTCAAAATAGTCCCAACAAATGAACTGCTGACGCTTGTTTGAGTAATACTTGCTAAAAACTGAAGTGCCAAGCTGATTTTGGACATGAGCCTTTATTGTCTTCATATTGGGGCTGAGTGCCAGAGACAGAGTAGGTAAGTCAGCAGTTTGTTGAAAGGCGGATTAACACATTGTTGGTTGGTCTTTTCATGACAAAAACAAAATACTGAATATATGTAATAATGCTAGCCTTATACTCAAGTAAATTTTTTTTTTTTAAAACGAATAGAAAGCATAATAGTTGATCTATAGCAGAAGTCTGAACCAATCAACAATTTTCTACCAATCAATACATTACTAGTGACATTGCTGCGCTGTGAATGATCTCCAGCTCTGTAACGTATTTCCTTATTAACGTTGTCATGGCGACGTAAGTTGCTTGATAGCTCAGTTTCTCTCTAGTACACAATCTCTACAACTAATGTAAATGTAGTTTTAAATAAAACATTTTCAGTCATCTTGGCATGCTGGGGCTTGGGGAGACTTGGATTACACCAGACAAGCAGTATGGAGGCATTTTATTTTATTTTATTTTATTTTATTTTTGCTCTTGTTGTTTTTTAATGCTTGAAAACCAGCCACCGTTCACTTCCATTGTTTGGGAGATTCTGCAGCGCTGTTTTCCTGTGAAACTCCAGCAGTGTTTTGTGGACTAAAAATCAAAATCCAAACTTAAATTGGTATGAGGGTGAGTAGATAAAAATTTTCAACAAAATCTTAATGTGTGGGAACATTAAATCCAAAACAAAATCTGAAATAAATGGAGCTACTTAGTTGAAACATTTTTTTTTTGGTGTGTATTTTTGTTTAAATCAGTAAAGAAATCAAAAGAGTGTCACTCATCCTGTAATGTGTTTCTGCTGCTTTTCAACGAATTTCCTCCACTATCCATCTAACTGTGTAACCATCCCTATTATTTTAATATGATATTTCAGATACTATTCTGACTGCCTGAGCAGAGATGTAGAAGCTACTCGGGAGATAGATAGGGAAAATATGTTCTCCCTTCTTAGAATATATCCGCCTTTTTGACAGAAAGATTAAGCATCTTTGACAGCTGGGCTCCATTACCCAATATTGGGTTTTGGGCAAGCACCGGGGGTAGATAAGTCATCTGACGAGGTATGACACAGAGTCAGTTTGACTTTTTTTCAGGTGGATATCGGTGCCCAAGAGTCCTGTCTTTTCCTCCCGGGCTGTAAATCTTCTCTCAGGAATATCTAATGTGGAAATGCAGTTTCTGTTTTCATGAAATGTTGAGGTATTCCTGCTTTCTAAGAAACAGCAAACTGCACAGTGTCAGTACAGAAGCCACTGGATATGATTCTGTAAAATAAAATCATTGTATGATTATTATTCCCTGTCAAAATATACAGGAAGTAATGCAGACAGGATTAGATGATAAAGTGGTGGTAACCAAGCCTTAGGGACCTGTTTATTTTATTATTCGCCGGCTGACATTATCATGATCATTACGTCCGTGCCGCCCGCATGATCCTTACATGATTGCCCTATTCCAGCTAATGAAGCTGGCTCTGCATGCCTTGATACCTGTCACCCTGCCAAAACCTTGGCCTCAACTTGATTGCCTCTGGCCCAAGTAATTTATTTGTTTATTTTCATTAACAGAAACATTAGGTCTTTTTTCTTACCGGATACGGCAAATACGTTAATGAACATGCCAGTTAAAATGAAGATGAAAGTACCAGTTAATTATCTCCTCGAACATTCTGCAAGACAGATTAATTCCAATAAAAAAAGAGAAGTCATTACCGCCGGCTCGACTTGTCAATGTGTTGATCTGAGAAGCTGTTTACAAGGTTCATAGGATAAGAAATGAAATTGAAATGTACTGCAGGACCTCATTACAGTTATCACACCCTAGCGGGAAACTTATTTGCGGAAGAAAAGAAAAAAAGGTAGTTCGCTAAATTCAATAAACTGTCATCTGAGTCGGTAAAAATCCCAGCTGAAACTGGCCTTCTGACCTGAAAATCTGACACCTGTTTACCGGGTTAGACAGCGCATGATACTGTTGCTACTGCACCAAAAAAATTCAATGTAAGCACCTGCTGTAGTTCACTGAAGTAACAAATGAATCCCTGCAGGTTAAAAGGTCAACCCTGCACAGCACCTTTGACAAGCTAAATACACCTCCTGTCACAGGGGACCTTTAATCCTCGTTATCTATTATATAGAGTAGTGTGTGAAGTAGCAAAAAATAGAAATACGCAATTAAAGTGCCTCAAAATTGTACTTAAAGGAAAGGATGGGATGTATGAGCACACCGAAGTCACACAATGATACAAACGATCGAGGCGGTGATGGACCGGTAGCTCCAGTATTCTGCCTGTGGAGTTTGCTTGATTTGGAGAGAACAATATTTGGCTTCCCTTCAGAAAAACAGCAAAGTCAAGCAGTGAAAAAATTCTGAACACAGCGTGCACTTGAACTGATATTGATTTTTTTTTTTTTAGGTGAATCCTTTTTAAGTGGCTAAAATGCCTCTTGTTGCTAACCCCGTCCACAGCAAATTGCTTAGCTTATGTGCTGTCGCTCTACTTACCGTAACTGTGGGCGTGTTGACCGGCATCTGCTGTAGTTAATACACTGACAACCGATAAGTACCTCATACAACCCTACATCAAATTATCCAAACAATCCGTTTAAGTCTAACATCAAGGTCATTTTAGCAGATTTTTGTTTTATCCAAACCAGTTAGTAGCAAGTTTTGCTTTAGTACCACTGATGACTCAACACTAAAGCTGCATCCTGTGGCTATTTTATAATAATAATGGATTTTTCTCGCTCTGACAGAGGAGGATCTCTCTTCGTGGTTCTAACCTTGAATCAGCAGTCAAGGAGCACAAAAAACATCACAGGGGTTCACAGGTTGAATTCAGTGAGCTCTTTATCTGTTATTATAACGTGCAGTAAAAGTGATGCGTCATTAATTGCGACAGAAGGTCCTGATACAGTAGACAGCATTGGCTAATGGGCATACCTACATCAACAGTAACTAGTCTGACATTGTTTTCTTTAGTTTCCAGCAGAATATTAACATGATAAAGAAGCCAGAAATGAGTTTTCTGCTACTTTGACAAATGGCGCTATTTATCTTGGGATCTATTCTTCTTGATGGTTTCCTTAATAGTGGATAGTAGATAAAGTGGGAGGAGGAGAGACATTTAGAAAGGCCACTGACAGTCTCTAATCTGCATGTTTACTGCTTTCATTAGAAGATCATCAAAGTGTGGGATCGATCGTGTAGTAGTCACTCAGCGAGGGGCCGTATATTCAGCCTCTGCAGGAAACTTTGGTCGTTAATCGAAAGGGAGTTCTGCGCCGAGGGTGTCTAACAAAACTGGAAGAGAGAGGGTGTGTGTGTGTTCAGGAGTCAGTGTGTGTGTGTGCGTTTGTGGACACTGAGCTTGGCCTTTGGTGTTGTCAAGTGTTGTCATGGCCATTGTGGAGGTTCTGCCCTGCACACCTCCAATCATAGTGTCTGCATGGAGCACTGTGTACTCTGTAGATGTGTGGTTGTCTTCAATCCCAGCACCCCTCTGAAAGTACACATATGGCGTGCGACCCCCGTCTGTTGCCAGTTTTTCTTCCCCACGATGCTTTATGACATATATGTGTATATTATCCTAACCTGCCGCCTCAGATGAGCGGGCACAGCAAGCACTAATGGAGCCCATTGGCCTAAAATAGCCCATTAATGACACAGCTTGTTTAATGGAGGTGATGGAAGGAAAAGGCATTTGGGGGTGAACAGAGGCTCGTCTGCGATTGGTGGCTGAAGTAATCAATCGACACCAACCACCACCACCCTGGTCCCCCCTACCTCTCTGTCATCCCCACCCACACTGCTGGGAATAGGGAGGAAAAGGAGGGGAGAGGGTGTCAGTGGGAGAGACTGTGAAGAAGAGGCAAGAAACTCTGTCTTGTTACATCATCACAACCCCTGGTATTATGTGCACCCTGATCAAAATTCATGTATTCAGCCCGCCTCCCACTCTCGCGGATCACCGAGAAAGAGGCGACTTGTTGGTTTATTAGCGATCACCCGTCGGATTGAGCCTGGACTCGGGACGGAGCGCCGGGTGAGAGAGGTGTTGGGGGATGAAGGGCTGGATGGATGAAGGCTGATGGGAAGAGGAGAGGAGGGCGCACGCGGTAATCGTTGGCCAGCCTGTTTAGTCATGGTCCTGGTAATCTCTGGTGACCTTGGCTGCTGCCTGGCTGGCTGGATTTCCGCAGTGCCGCATTAATATGCACGCAGTTAGAAGATGGGCGCTCAGCCTGTCTTTGAGTCTGTTTTCGTCTGTCTCCGTCTGTCCCCCCTCTACACACACACACAAACACACACTGTCTCCCTTTCTCTGTCTTTGCGCTTCTTCCCCCCTTTTTTCTCCCCCTTTCATACATTACTGGCAACCATATCTCTCATCCATTTAGCTCACCTCTTCCCATACTGTCTATAAAAGAATCACAGACTTCAGAATTTATGATGGCATCTCAATTGCGCCGGTGTCAGAATTTGGCAGGCTGAAGGGTTTTTAAGGTTATTTTTATGGCATTTCTGCTTTATTAGATAACGTGCAGCCGAGCAAGATGGCAGAGACAGAGAGAGATAGAAGGAGAGGAGGAATGACAAATGACAGAGGTCTTTTGTCAAGTAACAAACTTTGATATTTACTTTTCTTCTTGACGTATTGCTTATGCTCAGCGGTTCAAATCCTTGATTTGCTTGCTTCCCTTCAAAGAGAGGTCAGAGGTCAGGGTTAGTATTGATTTTAAAGCTGTGCTTGTGACTGCATTTTTCATGCAGTTGACCTTCATATGGATAATTAAGCATATACTGCAAATTCTTAAGAACAACTTGAAAGAAAATTACTCTTAAAGTCAAGATGAAAATGATAAAATGCCGTTTTTACCTGTTCAGATCACATTCCCAGTCATATCGTGCCCCTCTTTACAATATACAATGTGTTTTCTTTCCATAAAACAAAATATGGCGCATGCTTACGTAAGCTAGAGCCAATCCAGTGTTTCCTCTATCCTGGTCCTCAGGGCTCACTGCCCTTCATGTTTTGGGTGTTTCCCTGCCGATTCAAACGATCAGCTCGTCATGAAGCCCCTGCAGAAGCCTGATAACGAGCTGATCGAGAACGAGAACACCAAGACATTTGATAGTATCAAAAGCACAGAAGCTATAATATATAATTTAGTCCATCCATCCATCTTTAGTCCATCATACTTCTAGTATAACATTTTGATCAACAATTTGAAAATCTATCAACAGTCAGGGAGAAATCTTTAGAAAATCTGCAGGCAGGTCTAGTTGCGGTTGCAGCACTGCCAGCAGTAAAGCAGATTAGGTTAATAAACAACTTCATAGGCTACTGTTTTGCTAGGTCATCCAAAAAAAATTACAACGAGAGCATGCATTAGGCATGCAACACGCTGTGTGATGCAGGACATTAGGCATCATTGATCAATCATTGGTCATCAATGGCCCTCTGTCTTGGCCAAGAATACTGTAGGAAAAACTGAGACTGCAACTAAGAATTGGTTTTGTCTTTTTGCTCACTACTTTAAAATATTGCTCCACATGCACGTTGGAAAAACAGAGGCTTTCAGACGAATGTGACAGTGGTTTGCAAGCTGCAACTTTCTGGCATAGTGGAAAAAAAGAAAAAAAGAAGACAGTGTCCCCCTTAAAATACTGACGCTGCATTTCATATTATAATTTTCTCTGCAGTGGGAAAAGGGAGATGACAACTTGGCCTCTACATTTCATTTGCACTGACTTTACACTCAAACAGATTGACAGAAAAACGGGGAGGATGAAGGTGTGACTGACATCTGCAGTAATCTTACAGGGAGAGCTTTTGTTTGAAACCTGATTAGATTTGAATCCTTTTAAAAATCAAAAGTTCCTGAGTATATTAAAGGTAATGTTTGTCGGCTGTTTTATTCGTGAAGGTGTTTTAATACTTAAAGAGTTTAAGTGTTTCCAGATGCAGCCCAGATGAATTTTCACCCAAAGACAACACTCAACATTAGAGCAATTTCTGATATAATGACTTTCTCTGTCAAACCTTTGAACAAGTACTAGCCTGATGCTTTGTCAAAGTCTAACAATGACTATCTTTTTTTCATCACATCAGACCTCTTTAGCCTTTTAATGGCAAGAAAAATCTAATTCAATTTCTTTATGACATCCTCTTCATCTCAGCAGGGGAATTAGAGCTTTTTTCATAGCCCTCTTACAGCCTAAAGCCTTTATCATGTTTTTTTGTCTAAAGTCCAACCAAGGGCACAGCCTCCTTGATTTTCCTTGATTACTGGCGGAGGGACAGCCAAGGGAGGATAAATGAGACAGAAGCAGATTAAAAGGGGTAAAAAAAAAAGACTCCTCATATTACCAGTGACATCAAAAGGGACTAAAATGTGTTGGAGTTGCAATCCGGGTAGGCATACTTTACTATTGATGGTTTAACGGCAGAGCCTGTCTGGTTTGATTGATATACTGGAGCACCGGTCTTAGCATTTGATCAATATCAGAAGCCACTGCTTTTTATCCAGTGCAGCTGCTGCACAGATATACTGTAGCTGGAGTTGTTTTACTTCGACCTCCAGCCCCCTTACAGCGTTATCTGTTGATGCAGCCTGGGTGGGAAAGACGAAATTACGCAGGTCCAAACAGCTGAACTTTGAACGTTCAGACTATTTTATTAGCCACAGAAGGAAAATGCACTTTTTTCCCCTCCCATGTTTATTTTGTCCACAGCTTCATTCTACAGCAAGGTCAGAGGATGTTGATGTAACCATCTGCTATCCCATTTTCAATGCCGAAACAGCCTTGCATTGTTGGTCAGCCTTTCTGTTTCAATGCCCATAATTTCTTAAAAATGGGAATGGCTGAGTACAGCTTTTCTTAAAACTTCTACAAGGAGTTTTTAACTGGTTATGAAACAGTCTCAGTTTAATACTGATGCCTTAATCTGACCTACATAAGCAAACGAGACCATCGGTGAGAAGATTGGCTATTTCTGTGTAGTTGATCTTAATGCCTACCACTGGGTTGGATTCTCCTTGAAATCAGATGAAACAAGCCTGTGTTTTAATTTTCCGAAGCAAAGTTACAGTGCGTAGTATGTTAGCCACATAAAAAGAAGCAGGCAGGGATTTTTATTTGTAGAGTTTTATTTTTGATGTTATATTTGTGGTTATTATGGTGGAAACACTACTGCTTTGTCTACAGGGTCCTCCAAAATCAACAAAATATAAAATTTGCATGTTGTAGCTTTTTAAAAGAGTGAATAATACAAAGATATTGAGCCTATTGCAAAGTAACACCTCTAAAAAATTCCTTGGAGTTGATTAAGTCATCTTTTTGCCTTGATACGATGAACAGCTGTGCCACAACCAAAACCTTCTCGGAAGTCATGTTCACCCTTCAGTCAGTTTACTCAGGCTTAAGCAACTGCCAATCACAAAGCTTGTTTGTTTTAAAGCTATAATATAAATTTCCCGTAACATTTTCCAGTATTAAAATGTCTAAAAATGCTAGACATGTGTTATATATTTTGTTGAGTTGTGTGCTAAATTATCTCAAATGTTTCCAACAACGGTCAAACAGAGATTAATTCATAATTTATTCAAGGTAACAGGGGATACACTGGATACATCAGAGAGTGATGAAGGAAGTCCTGAACGTGTCTAAATGTAACATGAATAAAACTTAATAATATTACCTTGTCCATGAACATGACCTCTGCCTGAGTCTTGTCACTTTGTTACTAAAAGGTGGTATTATGAAATTAAATGCACGTTGGGAAAAGGTAAAAAACAGATTTGACCAAAAGGACAACTGCAGAATAAAATAAACATGACCTGCAATGTGAAAAGGATGAAATAGTATTTTGTAATGAGTTTTAAATAGAATTATTTCACAATTCCATGGCTATTTTTATTCATCACAGTGTTTATTTCATGTGTCTACTAAACTTATCCACTGTTATTTAAATCATTTTGCACTGAAAGGGAGTGCTTTCTTACAGCTTCTGCACAGCTACCATATTTCAGTAAATTTAACAATTTGTGATAAGAGTGATAGGATGTTTGATAACGATTTGATGCTGTAGCCCTTCTTCCTCTTGGTTTCTTGTCATGTTAAAATTGTCGACTTTTTGTCAGATTGTAAGCCACTCTGGACGTGCTTCAAAGTACTTCAGATGTTAAAATCACATCCAGAACAACTCATCACATTGATATTAGCTGCCTTATCTTGACGTTTACTTCTAAAGCAAACGGTATCAATGAATTTTAGACGTACAGTAGCTTGTTTGGAGGAGACTCGCCGTCCTCGCCAACTCCCAAACACCACAACCTTCTCCTGCAGCTATAAAGAAAATCCAAACCAGCATATTTGGAAGGAAATGTGAAAAATAAGCTTTTTTTTTTACCCCTCCACTGTTGTGTTTTTTGGAAGCCGGTGACACCTTCAAAGGCCTCACTTCTCTGCGTGCCCACATTCAGCGGCTGCAGTGGGAGCACTTACCAAATGAGAGAGCCGGTCTGAACAGCCGAGGAACAATTGCATTAATTTAGTGTACTCAACCACCTCTGCGGATAGTTTGTTTATATTGGATTACCCCATTGTTACCTCGCCTCGAACCTACGATGCTCGCTAACAAGCCCGCTGAGTCTTTCACTCAAGGGCTGTAGATTATTTTTGAGTTTTGTTTTGTTGTTGTCAAGCTATCTGAGTGAGTGGTGCTAATTGGTATTCATCTGGTTTTTTTGGAGGGGGGTTGTACCGACATACAGTACATATAATACAATATGCATGTATAAACACCTGAGTCAGTGAGTTAAATCTTGGTGATTATTCCCTTCCCTGGAATAAGAATCACCTTTCCTTTAACCTTTTTATTACTGTTCTACTTTGAGTAGCTCCCCAGTTTCCCCTCAGACGGTCATCCATCTAACGCAGTGAACCCCGGTTTAATTAATTATGTATATGCAAATGTATGCTCATAGTGCCAGGATCTCCATTTTCATTTTCTTGGCTTTTTTCCCTTCTCTGGCTCTTCTTTCCCTTTTTTTTTTTTTCTCTCTTCTACGGTGGCTCCAGGTGGATTTATTGTAAATTCAATTTGCATTAAGGTTCTAATTTGCTGACACTGTGCATGAATACATTTTTTAAACTGTTATGCACCTCAGCACCCCACAACCGCTCACCCCCTCCACCCATGACTGAACTACGGGCGCGTTTGGAGAGAGAACACGGGGTGCAGCACATGGTAATGGAATTCTTACTAAGCTTCTAATTGGAGCAGAATAGGATGGCTTATTTCGAATCAGGAAAATGAACGGCTTGTTATCAGCCAGTTGGCTGAGGGATAAGGGAATTGCAGTTTGTGTGTTAAGGGAGTTGTTTTATATGTGTGTATTGAGTGGAACATATAGCTGTGTTTGTGTGTGTGTATGTGTGTGTGTGGCTGCATGGTTATATAACTGAAAAGTTGCTCAAAATGACCATCATCGCTTATTTAATTAGTTTCATAGTTGAAAGTGTTTCTGACCTAAATACAAGAACTCCCTATTTGCAGTATTTTAATATTATTCATTTAGAATTTGCATTTTTTTTCAACAAAGGAAAAATTCAATTGTACTCTATTTTATTGTACTTGCTTTAGGTTGGTTTGTCCCAGACGGTTTTGGAGGGACTTAGGAACAGTTTACATTCAGACCAACTTAATAATTCATTATCTGAAGGCTGGCAGCTTGACTGGTACAATAAATGACTCACTTGCCTTTCTAGATTTACAGTGCGAATAAGTTAATATGTGATTTGCAAACCTGCTTTCTTCCTCAGTCTGCACTATAATTGGAGCTGTAATGTCAGGAGAATCTCCTCCCGAAGGTAAAAATTGTTTTAAAAAGGCTCATTTGAGACTGTTAGTCATCTTCAGTCTGGGGAGAAAATTGGAAATGATTGACTTGTGGCAGAGTCTGCTGTGCATGTCTGCTAATGGCCTGCGTTCTCTATCAATTATTGTTCTACATTTTTACCCTTCTTTCCTGCATTTGGAATGACCGGATCCCCTCACACTGCTGCTCTTGTCAGTGATGACTCCCAGTCTTGGCCAGGGGAGGGAGTAAGAGAGCAATGTTTTTTACACAAGTTGCACTTGCTACTTATTTGCCTCTGGGCATAGCATGGTGATGGATGAGACATCTCCCCTTCCTCCCGATGTACAAAAATGAAGTCCAAATATCCCAAATACGAGTGCTGCCATCTTGGGCTGGTAACGTCATTTAGAGCCAAAGTCTGGGCAGGAGCGATCAGAGTTGCAGCTGCATTTTCGAGGTCCTGCAGGACTCTGCTGTCATAACATGAAACCCCCTTTTAATAGCATCAAATAACTAATTAAAACCAAACTTATCCAAAAAATAAATAAATAAATAGTTTAACAAACAGTAGTGTGATAAGAACTACTTAAAATGACAAAAAACATCTTTGTGAAGATTTTATTTGCTGTGAACTTAGTTTTTAGTTTGGCCCATGTCCCATCTGCTAACATGGAGGCAGCTGGATTTATAACCTGTACTGCAGCCAGCCACCAGGGGCAATCCATATGTTTTGGCTTCACTTCTCGTGAGCTGTAATGTCGTCCATCTTTATGTTAAAGGAATCCACCCACCACCATATAAGCAACCCAAACCAGTACTAGTGTAGTGACAAGGACATGATCCCCCACTGACTCCCCACCTGCTACTTGTTAGACAACTTGTTTGTGATATTAATTTAATATATATGTATATTTGGGGGCATTAAACGTTAAATGCTAACAGCAAAAGCGGTAATGATTGTGAATGTGTCAGAACAGTCAGCAAGGGGACTCGAGAATAAACTACTTCCTTCAGTAAAATAGATACTTGCCGATTTATCAACATGATGTATACTTGCAAATAAACTTGCTACGTTACAAACTTGCTCCCAAACCATTTCTTCACCATCCCTGGAGTCAGAGTGCTGTACATCACCTCTGTAACGTTATTGTATTCCCATTCATCACACTGGCCTCCATATGTCTCTGAGGCTGTGTCCCAGTCTAATAAGACTGCTAACTAACTGGCTAATGGCAGCTACAGCACTGTTAGCAGCATTTTTTTCTGTGCCTAACAAATAAATTGAAACGTGGTCGACTAAGTTGGCCAGCTATTCAGGGACACCCCTCCTGCAAACACTCAGTGAAGTACCTGCTGTTGTATCCTGCATCAGCAGGCAGCCTAAAAAAGTTAATATGATGGTCATTGCTAACAACTTCCACCTTAACTAGCCATTTAAAATTATAACTTCATTTGTTTTCAGTGCTGCAGCACTAAATAAAGTCAATTAATGTGTTAAGAGTGTCAGTACAAAATTAGCTGAAGATCAACACATTCATTTAAACTCAACATGCTTTAAATAGCCTTTGACTTTTAATTGAAATGCTCTCACATGTTGACATTTTGTTTTTATTTTTGCCTTGTTCCAGAAAATAAATATTTAGTTGCTTAATTAATTGACTCCTATGTGATAGATTTATTAGGTGCGATGGGAAGCTTTGTTGGCCAACTGTCAGTGTTGACTGGTCTCAACCCTGACTATTCATTTTTTAATTGCAGCTTTGATCTGTTTTATGATGCTCCAATCTCATGAATAATGTAAAACTTGACCTTGGGCCAAACTTTCATGGGAACAACAATCAAGCAAAAAGATTAATTTTACCTCCCTGTTCATTATCTGTGACATCTGTAAGCTGGAAGTCTTTTCACACAACCCTCTTGGGCTGCAAGATGACGCAAATTCAATAGACGTGTCGCCCAGACAAAGCCAAATATACCACCTCTGGTGCAGAAACATGGAAAAAATGGGCATCGGCATTTTCAGGAAACCTCTCCGCCAGCTGTCCTCACTTCCCCATGTCACGGGCTGAACACTGTCACAGAGAATGAGTGCAGTGCATCATATTATCTAGTTTGTAATTGAATTGTAGCGGGAGGTAGGTTGGTAATCAGTGTACAGCAGGTAGTTTTCGTTCCAGTGTTTGACAGTAATGTCCTCTAATGGGAAGCTCTGGCTCTACTCTTGTTCCAGGCCACTAGGTTTCCCTGGATCCCTGGCTGCCTGTGTGAGTGTGCGATTGTGGCGTGTATGTGTGTGCGCGCTTTTGTGCAGTTTAAGTATGCGGTCATGTTCGTGTGTTCGTTTTTTTTTGTTTTTTTTTACGTGTCTGCAAACGTGCAGGTTGCGTGTGCCCGGCAGAAATGGCTCAGTCTGCACCCTCACCTCTAAATTCCTTTCAATGTTGCTGAAATCCGTTTTTTTTCTAACACACTCGACCTTGAGGACATGTCCATGATGAAACTGAGTCACCGTCCACTCTTGCTGAATTATTGGCGATTGCCAATTGCGAAGTGATTTACAGCACAAACGCCCTTACTTGTGTGGCTTTTGGGGACCTTACTGTCCTTGCTGATCTGCAGCTTGAATCATTTCTCCATCATAATTTTCTCTTTGAACTGCCGGCACAACCTCCCCTCGCCCTCCCACTCCTCTGTGCAAGAATTGAATAGCTTGGAGATAGAGGAAGGGTAAAACCGGGAGACGGAGGAGGAGAGGGAGACAAGCACAAAGGCAGAAAGGAGGCAGAGATGATGCCCTGGTAGTTAACAGTGTGGGAAAAAATGAGAGACAAAAAATAAGGTCAGAGTTGACGTATGAGAGCTGACACCAGCGCCCATCAGGACGGCGCCCGCTGCTTGCTTTGTTACATATTCTTGCCATCTTATCATTTCACAGATGGCTGGCGCAGAGGCTGATGTGACAAGGCTCTCTATCCATCTGGGCACGCTCTATTTTCACCGACGCTCATTTCACGGGGGCACCGGAGCACAACGCCCAAATGGTGTGTCGGTGTCTGTAGTGGACCGGCGAGGGTCTGAGTCACCGGCTTAGCGCACCCACACCGCCATGATACAGCACAGAATAACAGGCTGACAAGGTTGCCAGCGGAGGCAGGCAGCGCGGATTGTGTGGCCCGCTCTCTGTGTGTGTTCTCGCTGTGTATTTTGTACCTGTGTGGGTGGGTGAGAGTGTGTGCAGAAAAAAAATGTCTTATCCACACTCTTGTCCTATGTGCGCAGTCATGTCTGCAATGCAGCACTCGAGTATTTTTTCAGGAGTCAGTATTGTTTATGTTGTGTCTCCACGCCTCCCAAGGCTGTTTGTCTGTTTGTTAGATGAGAGGATTACTGCCGCCGTGGGGAACAGAAGGATGATTTTCTGATTATATAGTGCTCTCTCTGGAGGAGACACCCCAGCCATAATAGGATCACTTTTACATCTGCTCCTTGTCAAATGTTCCCCTGAAATAGGCACGAACTGGGAGTAAACATATGGATACAAGTAAAAATTTCATAGTTTGATTGCCCAGGAGACTCAAAAAGCTGTTCGGGAGACATAATCATCCCTTTAAAGTCAGAGTAGGAGTCATCACAGATTCTTACGCTGAGATGATCCGATGGGCAGATAAGACGCTTTGTCAGATTTGGACGTAGACGAGCGTTGGATGACAAATTTGATACGAGTGCTATTGAGCATGAAAGGAAAAACAGGCCTAATCACCTATATAGAGTCAAACAAGCTGATTTACATACTGCTTTGAAGAGAAATGTGCTTCTGTTTCTATGCAGTTGAATGCAGTTCTACTTCATATGCAGGTTAGGAGTTTACTTACTACTCTGTGTCCTCATAATACACCGAATATAATGAAATTCTATTGGCTGCTATTTTCACCACTCTAAGTAATATTCACAGGATGCTTCATATACAGTGTTTTGCTACGCTGTCAGTTTATGTAAAAGAGATTCAGTCAATAATGGCACAATGAAAGCTTGTACATTTCCTGTTTTTAAATACTTGTTTTACCCTCAGAAATATAAATAAGGACAAAGATATCTCAGAACTTGACCTACTGTTTGACTGACAAGTTATGTTTATGAAGCGTTTGTTTGCAGAAATCTGCATTGAAGAATGCCACTGAACAGTCTTCACCATATGCAGTTTTAAGCAGTGCGCAATTATAGCTAGTTGGGGAAAAAATTAGTTAACAGCACATCAAATGGCACAGCCTAGGCCACGACAGAGGTAATAATAAATCAGTCTTAGCTTAAGATGTTAAGTTAAACTGCCTTTACAAGAGTTCAAGTCAGTTTCATGTTTTCTCACTGTGCAAATAAACAATTCTCAAGGTTTTTAAGTTTTTTTTTTGTTTTTGTTTTTTACTATTATTGTTGAATATAACTGCGTTTCCTGCTAGCTGTTGCTTGCTTTTTGCTATAACTTTTGGGAAAACAGGGTTTCGGTAGATTCATCAGAGAACGAGGAAGGAAGTTGAGGAGCATAACTAAACATGCTGTGAATAAAACTTTAATATAACCTCCTCCGTGAACATGATTTCTGCCTGAGTAATGTCAGATAGATTTTCCTCAGCTGTGGTGGTTGTTTAAAAGTGAAGATAACAACTCCCATGATCCCATGCCACTCCACGACATCTTCAAACTACGTCGTTTGTGATTGTCGTAATGTGAGAGAGACCCCTGGCAGCAGAATTTGCATATTGGGCATTTAACTAAAAAGTCACTGACTGAAATCAAATAAAAACTTCCTTAGCAGACATCTTTGCTTTACGGAGCTCGGCCACTATGAATTTAGTTTCTATTTGTGACTGAAAAATAATCTTTTGTTGCATCACACCTGTGCAAAGACAAAACAGGGTTTAGAGGGTCCTTTAATTTAATTCAGTGAGTTTTGGCTGCAAATGTGACCAATATATTCAACTCAGAAATGTAAGAAATGTTGTAGACTGAAGACAAGATCAGGAAAATTTTATGCTACTTGATCTATTTTCAAATTGATTTTAAAAACTGATAAAAATAGATGATTTGTATCTGCTGCTGGTGCATGGATGTAGACTGTATGCCGCATTTTTAAACTGTGACAGGAAGGAACAGCTTCTACTCTAACTGTACTTGTGTGTGTGTGTTTATTTTCCCTTGCGCCTCTTTCCCTGTTCTCTTCCCTGCAAGAGTCCACCCTGGCGAAGTCAGCCTTGTCCCCCTTTTCCCATCATCTACCTCTCCGTGCTCCCTGTCCCCGTCAGCATTTAACCCGTGATTGGAGACAGCAGGCGTTGCTCTCTCTGGAGGCCGTGTCCAATCAGGGGAACCGAATCTGATACAGAGGGGGGAATCCGGCAAGATTGTGGGCAATGTTTATTTTGTGATAGGAAGAAAAAACTGTTTTATTTTTTCAGGTTTTTTTTTTTCTTTTCTCAATCACATATGAGTATTTGCATATAAATGACAGCCCCGGTGGCTGTCAAGGAAGAGAGGGAGCTGGGGAGAGGGAGAGACAAACGACAAATGAAGATGAAGTGTCATGAGAGTAAAGTGCAGGCGAGACGGGGAGAGATAGAGCTGTTTTATCTGCTTGTGAGGAACGGGTGGGAGGGTGGGAGGTAAATGTCACTGCAATCATGAAATAAGCTGGGCAGCTGGAGTCACCCTGCAAAAATATCAATCTTTTCATCTACTTTAAATCCTACTTTTTTGTCATCTCTGAAAACAAGGCAGAATTATGATAATGTAGGTGGTGATAATGTTTCTTTTCTTTTTTTTAAATTTAAAGGAATATTTTGGGAAATGCACTCATTGGCTCTCTTTCTTTCTACATTTAATGACAACTTGGGTTTTATTTTTGTGGCTCATGCCATCGGCCCAGAAGGTTATGAGAACTTGGAAGGCAGCAGCGTCACAAAAATTTGATCCAACAGGGCAAAAAAACGTGCAGTCAGACAAATATACAGATTGCAAACAAGCCCTCAGTTTAGCCAGATTAGATGAACAAATTCATGGTTTAGTTTATCTGGTTGCGAATAATCCCACATTACACAGAAAAGCTAAGTGCACACTTAAATGTTAAGTACAGTAAATCAACGTTAGTCAGCCAACTGTTATGGATGTCTGAGGTATGTCTGCTGCCAAGAACACACTGCTGAGAACACGATTAGAATGGAGCTTGTTCATTGGTTCAACGATTGCTCCTTGCTAAGTGAAATGGTCACAGTTTGGTTAAGTTTAGGCACCAAAAGTACTTTTTTTTATTCGGGTTAGTTGCCAAAAATACTTGGTTAGTTAACAGTGAAATAAATAACAGTGAGCAAAAAACAAAGTAATATATCATGTCAGGTGGGACCAGGAGGTTGTTTACCTTGTTTTTCACCCAAACCATACTTTCTTCCATTTTCTAGCATTTTTAAATATCCTGCAATTGTCACCAGAAATGGAAATACAAATCTACCGTGTGTAGAGCCAATCACACAGTGATTTTTTGCACACTAATTAGGTAGACTTAATGTGCTGTCAGCCTGGAACATGGATGCAATCATAGCTCAGATGTCTAAAACGGTTTGTTGGGGTTATAATTCTACTGTCCAACTTAATTTTCTCTCCAAAATAAATTTGACAGAGCCACAAAAATAACACCTGTGTTGTAATAAACTACAGTTTTCCTTTTACTATGGAGCTGCAGTCAGGTTGTAGTTTGTCTAGCTTAGCATATAGACTGGAAGTAAAGGGAAACAGCTAGCTTGTCTCTGTTCAAGTTGTGTGTTGGAGCTATTTCATGCTGAACAGCAGTTCATCCTTCTGTGCATCAAACTCTAACACAAGTTGCTTGATACAATGAGTGAGCACAGTGTTTGGGCTCAGGTTTAGGTCAGTGAATCAGTCAGCTTTAGAGGAGTTTGTGGGCATATTTTATCACTTTGGACAGAGCCAGGCTAGCTGTTTGCCCCTGCCTCCTGTTTTTATGCTCAGCTAAGCTAAACATGTCTTTTGTCCGGCTCTGTAGATAACGTGCAAACATTAGAAAAAGCACATTTCCCAAATAGCTGGTCTAGCCTTTAATATTCTCCCTCCTCTGCATTGGCTTTTTATATATTTATAGACCCCTGTTCACATCCAGGTGGTTGTAGCTTCTTCTTTCTGTCACCATGTGGCCCATAACTCTGGTCATTTTAGCATTTGCAGTTCCGTATTGTTGCAGTGCCATTACACCAACAATACACAGCCCTTTAATTTCCCCCCTGTTTTGAAAATAGATTATTTTCTGTTCAATCACAAGGCCTGAGTCTTCCTTGTTCCAGAGGTGCTACATTGTGTGTGTGTTAGTGTATTGTGTGTGTGTGTGTGTGTGTGTGTGTGTGTGTGTGTGTGTGTGTGAACATATTCTCACATGCAGATGTCCGTGGCTGATTGCTTTATTGGCTGATGACTCATTCTCTTTTTCAACCTGCTGGAGGTACTTCAATCATGCAGGTAATCTCCTCCTGCACGCCGGCAGCCGAGAGGTTACCTTTCCCACACATCAGAGCTATATTCCTCTTAATTGAGACCCACTCTGCTGCGACAGCGTTTTCACAAGGTGGAAAATGGCAGGTCAAGATTTCGAGACATCTTTCTCCTCCTCTGCTTACCTCCCCTCCCGTGGCAAAAGTGGCTGTGAAGTTGATAAGTTCCTTTAGGGACCCTGGAGCCAGGCCAGCTAAGACACTACACTTCATGAGGGCAAGTAAAGGTTGATGTCGCGTCACCTCATAGATTGTGTGCGCACGCGCGCGTGTGTGTGTAGATGTGTGTACGATGCTTGTGTGTTTATCCAATCAGTCCAGGCCTAATGTATGCACGCCTTTCTGATTGAATTACACTGGGGCTTTTATGGAGAAAAATGGTAGCGAACCATCTCCTTGAGTGCTTATGGGAGAACAGACACTTTGCAGGAGTCTCAGTGGTGACCCGACTCAATCTGCATACGATTACCCCTCAGCAGACCTGTAACCCAATTTATGAGCTGATCACCTTCTCTCCAGGAGGAGCACACGCTCATTCTCAAGTGACAGTAAAATGCAGCGGGAACACGATGACATAACATTTGTTTGACTTTATTGGGGTGCCCTTTAAACCAGAAATGCATCATGCCTGGGCTTTTTTAAATGCATGTTTACTAGCATCTTGGTTGCATCTGTGTCGCAT
>JAJHUR010115795.1:0-13792 GCA_027495735.1 Lutjanus campechanus | reverse complement strand
CTCCTGTTGTCAGCCAACAAGCCTTTCTCAGAAAACACGGAACATGATGCTCACCCGGACACAGACGCATTGAAAACAAACATGGTGGCACTCAAATAAATCCATATTAGCACTCCAACAAACAAGCTGGCCAGGGATGCATTTATGAGGGAACACAGACAGGGAAGGCCTATGTTCTCTGTTGTTCTAATTAGACTAAATTTTTAATCCAAAATCTAAGTGGTAGTGCCACCGTCTTCATTCATTCATTATGTATTTATTACTTGTGCACGACAATAAAAATTAAATGACAATATGAAAGGAGTTGCTTGTAGTGATGAACCAACAGAGAATTATCAAATAAATCTGTAGCTCTCCCCGGCATTACAGCAAGTTTCAGCTAATTGACACTTGGCTAAGCCCCTCCTCTGAACGGCGATTGGTTTGCAGCCATAACTAGGCACCACAGGCCTGTCAAGCTTTGCATTTCTCTCCATGATGAAGCGGTGTGCAGGGGGCTCTAAGAAGAGTGATACTCGGGTGTCTCATGAGTTTGGAGGGTGGTGACTTTTCTGTCGTCTTTCTGAAACATAAAACAACAGCAAACGTCTGAGGATTTGTCTTTGACTGTTCTAATGTCAGCTGCAAAACGTTAGCATGTCAAGCTAACTATCTTACTACTTGCAGTAATGTTACCTCTAACCAAGCTTGTGTGGTTCTGTGCTATGTGGGGGGATTGAGGAGAAGGATGTGGACGGATCAACTGTTTAGCTGCCTGGCCCACAACTTCATTGTTTTGGTTCACTCTAACAGCTCTCATAGTACTGCTTTTGGTCTCAGCAGGCAGTGTTTTCAGTGAAAAAGCTCTAAAAAGCTCTAAAAGCTTTACATTACCTGTATAGCACCAAATAGCATATAGACACAGTTAACGACTAGATGGTGAACATAGTGGTGAATTTAGCCACTAAAGTGCCAGATATTTCCTCTAGGAGTTGGGAGAGACCAAAAATAGAGCTAAAAGAGAGTGAATACATTCACCAGATGGCCAGAAATGCAACTCCAAATAAATTCTAACATTGCTCTGTAACTGCTGGATGCAAGCCAGTAACTGTAACTGCAAGCCAGTTCATCATATCCACTTAAAAAGTGATGATATGTCTATGTTGTGTTTTCAACAAGTGTGAACCCTCTGTGATGTCAACCACTGGTTTGTGGATTAACGTTTTGAATATGTGGTACCAACGAGAGTGTGGAGCTGGTGGGTGACGAACTGCCATTTGGGCAGTTCTTGTTTTTGGCTCGTCCATTCAGCAGGGAAAGAGGTGGCCGTCTTCCCACAATCCTTCTTGTATTACAGCTAAACAGTACACCAAAATATGCTTCTGAAAACAGTTTTGTTGAGAAATAGAATAGGCAATTCAGTCACAAGATTTTAATCCATATTTGATCAGCGCTGCCTATTGGTCTGGCCTGGTCTATTTTATTCTAAATTGGACCATTATTTACTAAAAAAAAAATATTGTGCTCTATTGAAGGAGACTTACAACAAGCGATTGAGACCATAAACTCATTAGGGAACTGCTTATTGAAGTCATAAATCATGGTGTATGCTTTCCAGTGCAGCGAGGACTGCACTGACTTATACATCAGAGAAACTAAACAACTACTGAACAGACGCATGGCTCAAACACAGGAGGGCTAACTCTTCAGGCCCAGACTCAGCTGTCTATTTACACCTTAAGGAGAAGGCACACTCCTTTGAGGACAGCAATGTCCTCATTCTAGACAGAGAGGACAGATGGTTTGGGAGAGGAGTTAAGGAAGCCATCAATGTTAAAGTGGAGAAACCTACTCTCTACAGAGGAGGAGGCCTGAGACATAATCTCTGTCCTATTTACAATGCTGTTATTTCATCCGTGCCGAAGAGATTCAACAACTTGGCCTCCAAAAACAACAGTTGTTTACAGTCAGGGAACTCTAACGACTGTCACTCATATCTGGTTTCGGATGACACCCACTGACTAACAACTCCAAATGACTGTCGTTAAAACTGAATGGAGCACTGATGAAGTTGACTCCATCCATTGTTCTTACCACACCCTACACACCAATGAGCCATTAACATTTAGTTAGACTAGCTCAGACTAGTCTGACACGCATGAACTGATGAAGCTTCTCGGATGAGAGGCAAAACGTCTTCTATGACATATAAACAAGTCCAGTTGCCTTTGATTTAGTCTTTTCTTGAGATAAATCATTTGAGAAGTAGAGTCAGTTTGCCATAAGAGTACATACTGACTTCTTTTTGCAACCAGCGCAGTCGCCCCCTGATGGCCATTAGAAAGAATGCAGGTTTCAGACACTTTAAAATTGACTTTTCACTTTTCAGACTGGAAGCTTCATCCACTATTTCTGATGCGTCTAAGATTAACAACTTGTTTCCACTGCCCCCAAAGTGGCAAAAAAATCTAGAAATTATTGTAAAAGCTTCTGACATTCAGTCCATCAGGACAAATTGAATTAAAGGGTCACTGTGAGTTATAGAGCTTTAACCACACTAGGGATTAAAAGTCTTTTAATAAGTATTTTTTTTAAATCTATCTCTTGTGACTCCCCAGACTTGGAAGTGCAATACAAAATCACGAGAGAATCCCCTCAAAGGCAGCATTCAATTTAGCCAGTTTTATTGTTCATAACTTGAACTGGGTGGGATGAATCAGCCAGTGATCCAACAGCTAAATATTAACTGTCCATGATGAGATCTTTGAGTCAGCTGGCCCCCACAAAGGGAGCACTGTACCCAAACAGCTGCCGCTGCCCACACCAGCCCCGCCGTTTAATGCAGTCATTCGAAATCCAATACCGCAGGGCCCATCCCACCTTACAGCGGCAATCAATGACCAGCACTTTTGACAGGCGACACTGCTGTCTGCTGAGTAGAGGGTGACAGATGGGAACCAGGGATAGCTCTGTGTGTAGGAGGGACAGTGGGTAGGGGGAACTAGTGAAGTAGTGAGGCTCATCCTCAGTCACACTGACAATGGCATGCTTAGTCACACACCTGATGGACTGTGAGAAAGAGTGTGTATCCGCATGCAGGCAGGAGTCGGGGTGTTACAGAGGGTGACTGACTCATGACTGCTTTGAGGGTGGGATCCTGAAAAGGCAGACTGCACTACCCTCCTCAGTCGCCAGCCTCGTCCCCTTCCTCAACAATGAGATGATGCGTTCCATTTATTTAATTAGATCCCCCTCACTCCTAAGTGGCTGCCAATTGATTTCTGCGGGTACACAAAAGCGGAGGCAATGTCACTGGTGAGTGGGCCAAGAGCTGATGAACCTTTAGGTGCGAAAGTAAAAAGGATTTCCAACATACTTTGTGTGATTACATAGCAAAGCTTTCGGCTGTGGGTGTGTAGGCACAGATCTGCCAGAAAATCGATCATTGCACTGGCAGCACAATGCCATGTGAGCGTCTGAATCGTGAGTCAGTCTGAGAGAAATAGGTGTCGGTACAGAGTGAGTGTGACTCTGGGAAAATGAGGGAGAGATAGGGAGAACAGGCAGATGCATTCACAGCTCGGTAGATAAAAAGCAAACCGTAACAATGGCACAGTCATTCACAAAAAGCCTGTGATCTTCAGCAGAGAAGCTGTGGAGGAGGACTGTGACATCTTAGGCATGTAACTGACACTCATTTCTAAACTGAAAGACTCACAGCCTTAATGTTTTGTTCAACAGCATAGTAAGTAAATGTACGATGGTGCATATCTGTTATCTTGTATATGAGAATGTGTGTACAACTGCTTTCTTCTGCGCATGGTTTATGTGTGTACATAAGGGGTGTCACGATCCATCCATCTGGATCGATATATTGATTCAATGATCAGCGATCCAATATACAAGTTAGTTCCGACTACACTTTTAACTACATGTATCACTCTGTTTTACATGTGTCCTAGTAACAGTTACATAAATGTTACTATGGCTCACAGGGAGAGACCACAGAAAGGACCAAAAGGAGGCTTGTACAGCAATGATTTGGGGCTTTTTACTTCACGATCACTGTCACTCACTTTTTAATGGACTTAATGAACTAACAAAGATGTTGTGCTTGTATTCTTCTCTGTGTACTTTAACAGCTTTTGACATATTAGATAAAATATCCACACTGACTTGCATATGTGTTAATTACAGTAGTATGAATATTTATACATGACATATACAGGTCAGTTATAAGATTGCAGTGATTTATCTTTTGAAATCATGCCAAAATAACATATTTGCTATGATAAATTCCTATGGTCGGTTTATTTGCTTTCAAACCACAAACTTTTAATCACACCTTTAATCTGATATTCCTGCGCTACATCTGTGTCCGTGTTTCTGTCCAAACGCAGTTCCTTCCTAAATATCCAAACGGTGCTTGCGCCAGGCAGTTATAAAAAAAAAAAAAGATTAGGATATTGACTCCCTTCTCAGTAATAAATCAACAGTGTGGAAATATTTTGGATTTCACAGAAAAGACCTGAAAAAAACTTAGTTGCTTAGTAACTTGTTGCTCTCGCTACAGCAATATTAGCTGCTCTGTTTATCAATGAAAAAACATTCATGCATGCTGAAATTCAACTGGGGTTCTTTTTGTTGGGAGAGGCAGTGACTTAAACCAGCAGTGAGAAAGAAAGATAAAAGTATGAATAATGTGAGGCATGAGGAGAGGAAAAGTCTGCAACACGCTGGGCTAATTTATACAGTATAAAATGCCATAAGCTTAAGCTTATAATGGTACCTAGAAAATAAAAAACAGTTGGTTTTTCAATGAACCTTGACAGTTACCGTGGAGCCGAATTTTATACTTTTGTTAGATGTTTTCATTGTTAAGCCATTTTTACATGTTAATGGAGTCAATTTAACACAATATGTAACATTTGCGTATTAAAATGTCTAAAAACGCTAGACATATGTTATATATTTTGTTGAGTTGTGCACATCCATTATCCCAAATGTTTCCAACAATGTACAAACAGTAATAGTGCATTTCTTGCTAGCTGTTGCTACTTGCTATAACTTCTGTAAAAACATGGGATACGCTGGATATGTCAGAGTGAGAAATGATGCTGGCAAGCGTGATTAAACGGAACACAAACAAACTCTAATTTTCATTAGACCCCTAGGAGCAGAACTCACATATATATGTGTTTAAATCTTGCCCCCAACAAATACCCCCACATCATAATAAAAAGTAATACTGAAACTATAAACTAAAACTAAACTTTTTTTAACCTATAAAAATTAAACTGAGATGAGTTAACCCACTCTGGAAACCTAGTGAAAATAAAGTGAATTGAAAACAACAATTAGAAACAAAATAAGAATAAAAAATAATGAAAAATACAAAATTATTATAACTTTGATTCAAAGGGCACCTTGGAAACATATTGTATTGCATGTAATCAAGACCTCAGTGTGCTGCAGGTTTTATAAACTCAAAACTGTGGTACATTTGCCCAAACCTGACAAAAAATTGCAGATTAGCTCATTACTAAGTGTTAAATTCACATCGGCCATGCAGGCACCTGAACCTTTCAGGGGATATTATAGGGTGCACCTGAATAGAGAGCTACTGTTGATTCTAATTCATGGGTTGGTAGCTGCTAGAGTTGGCAGCTGAAGTATTAATATCAGCCAAAGAAATGATTGACTCCCACAGCTCTGCTTTTCTATATAATTGCAATCAAAACAGAAATCCTCTCGGGTAAGCAAAGTTTATAGCAGTCTTCAGACTATAGTTTGTAATGCACCTGATAAACCTGTCTTCTATATGATTGTGTGATTATTATAAAGTGCCTCTTGCTTTCCATTCCTCAACCATACGTTAGTGCTAAATAGCCATACGTGGTCCTCGTACACATGGGATGCTCTGAAAGTCAAGGAAAGGTCGACAAACAATATAAATATGAAACACTGATAGCAGCAACACTATACTTGTTTGTGTGTGCCGTATATCAACGATTTCATCTTCTCTGCAATAAAAAAAAAAAAAAGAAGCCGTGTTCAATTTCTGCTGCTGCACTGATAATGCACGGCCATGAAATCTCACTTCCATTCGACACACTCAGATTGCACATTCAGTGTCATGTCACGGAAATGATTTCTGTAAATCTATTTCCCAAGTCTGGAATGACACACTGTGTGGCTGCACCCCAGTGGATGTCTCTTGTGAAGGACTTCCTCAGTGCTCTTCCATTGAATCCCAGAACCAGCAAGCATAATCCTGCTGCATAGTACAAGAACACATTCAGCTCACCAGCTATTGTCATGATTTGTCATTCTGAAAGCTGATTTGAATTTTTGCTGGTGGGGCATCTACATTTTAGTCATCACTTGCTTTGACATAACTCAGATATCTTCAGTCGACCAGTTACCATCCATGGTTTAGTCATTTTCAGTTTAACTAGTCGTTCCGTAAAGTGTCTGCTACATCCCAGAAGAATGTTTCCACAGAGCCTACAGCTTTTCACATGCACAGCATATTTCAATGAAATAACTGAACTGAAAGTACTAGGTGGAGCGGGCACTGTAATAATAATAATAATAGATTTTATTTATAATGCACTTTACATTTGAAGACAAATCTCAAAGTGCACAGTACAGACAACAACTGTGCATATTGATTTGTCCATTAATGGACAAATCAAGAAAATAATTGTTGATTGTTTTGCCTATAAAATGTTAAAAAAAAAAAAACAGTAGGAAAATGCCATACACAATGTCTAAGAGCTCTTGTTGATGGCCTCAATTCTCAATTTGCTAATTTTTTTTTGCAAAACCAAAAGATGTTCAATTGACTGTCATATCTGGCAAAGAAAATCAGCAAATTATCACATTTGAGGAGCTGAAACCAGGAAATGTTTGGCATTTTTGGCTGAAAAATAACTGAAATAATAAATTTATTATCCACATAGTTGTTGATTAATATTCTGTTGACTGACAAATGGACTAATCAAGTAATTGTTGTATTAATCAGGGTAAAGTAATCATTTCAAATTAACACAATAATTACGATACAACATTGTAAAACCTCAAATGTAAGACAGCATTCTAGTAGTGGTAGCAGTATACTATTATAACTATGATCTTTTTGTGCTCCTGCGCTTGAAGCAATTATTTTCATTGTCGATTAATCTGCTGATTATTTGTAAGATGAATCTAATCATTTAGTATATAAAATGTTGCTGGATACTTTACTACTACAGCACCAGTGCTACTACTGTAACTATGGCTCTTTCGACTGTTTCTGTTTCCAGACACTCCACAATAGTGTGTGGATCTGTAGTTTGCATTTGAAAATCATGAGGATTCAACTTATTTGAAAATATCCGTGAGATGATCTGAATGAACTCATTTATTTAAGACAAACTATTCTATAGATGGCAAAACCTTTATTCGGCCCTGAGCAGATTAAATATTTTGGTAGGAGAGATATTTGACATCTTCAGTCTGATTAAACAGGAAGATGAAAAATTCTCCCATCAATCGGATTGGATGTGACACTGGCAAGGTCCCTCTGATTGGATGTTTAACTACTGACAGTGATTGATGACTCATCCTAGGCAGAATCACCCACCACTGGCGGCGGCACCCTTGGGTCGATTTCTCCTCAGATGAAGCGCCAGCTGAATTGTGGGTAGACATGGACAGGGCACGAGAATAAATTGGAATGGGGCCATTTTGTTTAAATGTAAATGTTTATTTAAACGTATTCATGGAAAATGACAGCAGCTTGCGTGTTGTAAATGAGCATACTTATGCAGCCCCTGCAGATACCCACTCAGATGAACACATGTGCGCTAAAATACACAGACATAGACACATGGCCGCTTGGCCCTACAGGTCATTTCATTTCAGTAGTGAGAGACGGCTTAACATCCCTGAGCTTAACTGCTCCCTGTACGGCCACCTCAGTACAGCAGCCAGAGGAAAAACTCAATGGAGTACAATATATTTTAAATATTTAAAATTTATGAGTCTTTTAAAGGGATAGTAGGGTTGTATGAAGTACTTATTGATAGTGAGCGTGTTACCTATGACAGCTAGTCCCCTCGTTTTCCACAAGCAGTGAGGGGGAACAAGCAATGTACTGCTGTGGACAGGATCATGAGCAAAACATACTTTAGCCACTTAAAAAAAAGGCTCACTAAAAAAACACGAATATCAGTTTAAGTGTACACTATATATAGAATATTTTTACTGCTTTCCTTGCCTTCAGACAGCTTTTTCTGATGGGAAACCACCATTAAAATAAGCCAAATATCACGCTCTCCAGAGCCTAAAGACTCATTTGGCAAAAGCAGTCACTGCCTCAATCTGCCTCACAATTAAACTAACCAAGAGGAGGTCTGTGTAGGTTCTCAGTCATCCAGGTCATGGTATCCGTAGCAAGGTTTGTTGTAGGCAACTGGACTTCATAGAGTTCTTGAAGACGTTTCGCCTCTCATCCAAGAGGCTTCTTCAGTTCTTGCCTACAACAAACCTTGCTACGGATAACCAAGAGGAGGCTATCCCAGCTGTCATTGGGCGAGAGGCAGGGTACACCCTGGACGAGTCGTCAGTTCATCGCAGATATTGATAAATTTAATAGTTCTAAAATTCTACTACTTCTAAAAGCTTGTTAATGATTTCTTAACACTCACTCAGCAAACATTCGTCTGATAAATGTGAAACAGGCAAACTAAAACAAAAAAGAATGTGCTGGCTGTAGTGTTTTTGTGGGAAAGGCTGATATGTCAAGTTGGCATGTTTCTTTCGTGTCTGATGACATATCATGGTCATTTTATGATTTAATACAGTCAATATGTTACATATTTCTCCTTTAACTGGCTAAAATATGTTTTGATGCTGAGGCCGTCCATTATAGTACATTGCTCAGCTATGATGCTGGTTTTCCTCTCTGCTTATCATGTACTATAGGTAACACTGATCAATGACAAGTACCTCATACAACTATCCCTTGAAGTAGTTGCCTGTTTGCACTGACATGCCGGAATGAGTAATGATTAGCAGGACAACAATTAATTCATTATTCCGTGTGAAATATTGGATCTGTTCTGTGCAATCTTTCACGTTCACCACAAGACTGAAAGTTTCGACAAATGAGCGAAACAGATTGCCTGTGAATTCTAGCTCTGAAAACTCACAAGTTTTCTGTCTTCAGAAAGATCCAAAAAACCACGGCGGTGCTTTGGTGCTGAGCAGAATTATACCCTCATGCATGAAACAGTGCAGCTTCTGATCTGCTCACATTAGACACATCATCAGAAACGTTTTTATTGTCACCAAATCCTCTGGTTAATTTTCAATATCTAATGTCCTGATGGGCTGTGGCTGCATCTGGTAATCCACAGTGATGTGATTGGTGAATATCTCAATATAGTGACCTATTTTCTAGTAAGTTAACATGGCTGGCATGCCAGAATGGCTTAACTGATCATTTAAACCCGTAACTAGATGTGTCTCTTGTGTTGCAATAACGTAATTTGTGCTGCTGTTTTGGTGCCTGAGTATTTATAACTGAACAGAAGCTGAGCAAATGTGTGTATGATCTCTGCTCCTTCTGAGCGTGTTTGTCTGTGTGTGTGTGTGTGTGCATTTGTTTCCATGTGGTGACGCCTAAGACAAACACAGCTTATGACTTAAAGGAGGAGAAGAGCCCGTCCTTTTATTGTATGCGGCGTCTCCGTGGCAACACAACAGGAAACAGTACGCCTGTAGAGAGGATGTGACCCATGTCGCAGAATCAAAGGTAGCATCACTCGCTCACAACTCTCTGTCTACCTCACATGCCCACACACACACACACGCAAAGACATGGTTATATATATGTGAATGCAGGTCTTTTGACAGACGCAGGACAACCCTGGAAAGCAACAGGAGTGCATGTGTGTGTGTGTTTCGGTGTGTGTGTCTGTGCGTGTGTGTGTGTGTGCTGTGTCCTCACTGGGACACAGATGTAACAGGATAAGGGGGGAGCTGTGCGTACCCTTGAGCACAAAACACTTTATAAATAACTAAGAGGCACATGCCCGCGGCTCATTAACATTATCATTCCAACACATAAGTATGTACACACACATGCTGCACACACACACACACACGCACTCACGCACACACGCACACACACTGAGGACATTGAAGATATTAATAACTGTCAACATGTGTAATAAGAAGGAACAGCTAAAACAAGAACTGTTTGTGCGGTATGTGTGGCCACAAGTTCCACACAAACAGACACACAAAATATTATAGACAGCTATAAAAAGAAAGCTGTGATTTCAACTAAGGTTTCCTAATGCCAAACTTTTCAGATGTCAAATATGTCTAAAAGTGATTTTTATGATATAAACGTACCACCGGGGCTGAAAAATGAAGCCAGCGCTAAAGTGCCAAAACTGCTGTTCTTCAAATGGCCACTTGAGGTGGGCTCTAAAAATGAGTCAAGTCTCCATTAACTCACATAAAATGCCCAACTTTACATCAGAAATAAACATGTTTACAGCCTAGTACAAAAAAAAAACAGTTCTATAGCTAGTTCCCACATTCATGAACTAAACGGAGGATGAATTTTTATATAACTCACTCATTATGCATAATTAAGGGCATGGTAGCTTTGAGTGACAGGCTAGTGGCTAGTTGCTTGGTAGCCGCTTCATTCGGCCGCCTCAGCTCCACCCACAGTCCACCTCTTTGCTAATTTTTGGACTAGCCAAGTCAGGTATTGCCAGGGTAGCGATGGCCAGAGCCACCACACTGAGAGTTTCAAAACAGCTCTTCAGAAACCTATGGGAGATGTTCCGGCCGCTACTTATTATTTAGTCTATGTTAAGTATGCAGTCAGAAGAGGGCTCAAATTGGGTCAAAAACTACTTAGAATTTGTGGTAGTCAAACATACCAAATGGAGATCACTTCATTATTGATTCAAGTTATTAAAGTTAAAAT
Source organism: Lutjanus campechanus (assembly GCA_027495735.1). NCBI lineage: Eukaryota > Metazoa > Chordata > Actinopteri > Lutjaniformes > Lutjanidae > Lutjanus > Lutjanus campechanus. The sequence goes on along the minus strand of JAJHUR010115795.1, from coordinate 2,817 downwards.
AAGTCCATGTATGTTCTCATACATGAAAAGTACATTAAACAGTTCATGAAACAAGAGAAAGACTACTGCTAACATGCAAGCAGCTCTGCGAGGCTGTAATTTTAGCTTAATGCTAACCCGCATGTTCACAACAACATTCATCCTCTGGAGACCATGAACATCTGAACAAGATTCACGACAATCTATCCCATAGTTGTTGAGATGTTTCAGCCTGAATTTCATGTGTAATGTTAACTTGAACCTGATCAAGACCTTCCTATAACTGAGAGTGGTCAGAGATGAAAAATGGAGAGATTTATTTATTGGTTCGTGTGATTATGTGTGGTCTTGTATAAACATTACCATTCATTAAGAAGGATCAACACAGCACAACGTACAGATGCCTTTTTCTGCACTATAACGACATGATTAGCTGCTGTGTAAAAGGGATGGACCATCATCCACGCACAATAACGAGGCCAAGGCCACTACTACTCCGGGGGAGGGAGAGAAAGAGAAACAGAGAATATGAGTAGTGAGTAAGACAGAGTGAGAGAAGAAGTGTTGGACAGCATAACTCAGCCACTGAGTGAAAGAATGTGGATTTGGAGAAAGAGGGATGTAGGAATGTGAAATTGAAGGGATGAAGGCTGGAATGGGGATAAGTTTTGTGGCAGTATAATCAACAATGAACGCCCCTGTGAGTAGCGGGTAAACACCAGTTTCGGTTTTCATTCTGAATTGAGTGAATCGCATGTGAATTGACCACAACCACAACAAGCACCAGTGTGTGTCTCCCCTGTGGTGAAATGAGATATGAGAACTGGCAGGGACAGGGGTGCAGCCGGGGGATGGGAGGGTGAGGGAGAAAGAGACCAACAGCAGACAGTGTGGAGGTGGAGGTACACCATGGGCAATAACGTGGATGACAAGAAAACAGACAAGTTTCTTGTCACCTCAGCTGACGTCTTTTCTCAGGTTGACAGACTGAGAAAAGACATCCAAAAATGTCAAAGAAACAATCATCACCTTTTTTTTTAACCTGTGTTGTGAAAGGAATGTGTAGGATGATGCCCGTCTGAGTGTGTCTGTTTGTGTGTGTGTATGTATGTGTCCTTTACTCATCACCTGAACATATTTTTGAGACATTTTCTTACAACACGAATCTGAGATACTACAGAGAGATATCACAAACTCGTAAAGACATTAAGTGTTGTAAACCAAGAGCTTAATAAATGCAAAACTAATAACTTATCTCCAATTAGCGCAGCAACTAACACTTTCTGATAAATCTGCTGATTGTTTGGAAACCAGCAAAAATTCACTTTTGAGAAGCTGTAACCAGTGTATTTTGCTTAAAAATGCCAACAAATTGGCAAATCAATTACCAAAATTGCTGCAGATTAAAGTCAATCACCCCATTGTTAAACTGCTGCTTACTTCATCTCTGTCTCAAACAAAACACAAAATCTTTTAAGAGTCGTGTTTAAAGTTAGACGAATCTGCAAGCTCATTTTTCATTTCCTCTGGCAGATATGTCCGGATCTCTTTGGGCCAATCACAACAGTTTATTTAATATGGGGTGGGTTTGATTTGATGACAGAGAAGCGCCCCCAGTCCAGGTCTGAAAGGTCATATGTTTCAAGCACACCAGGCTCATGAAACTCTGATAAAACTCAAACTAGGCAGTGCTGATTAAATATGAATCAAAATGTTACTGCATTGCCCATTTCTCGCCTCAAATGTTTTCAGACACACATTTCATTTGCACTGTTCAGCTGTAATTTAAGAAAGTGTGAGACCAGGCTGCCATTTTTTTCTGCTTGAAAACAGACCAAACACCACCCCAATTTGTTGCTCAGCACAAATTGGAATGCATGTTTGTTTTTGTTTTGTGTTTTAGCTTTTTAGCCTTTATTTGACAGGACAGCTTTGGACAGTCAGAAAATAGGGGAGAGAGCAGGGACTTGAACCCACAACTGCTGCTGTGCATTGGCTGCACGCTCTACCAATTAAAATTTTGGGATTTTTGTCATTCTGTTTCACCAATTTCACTATTTCACATCCAACATGGTGAATTCAGACCAAACCAGAGTTGGTGATTGCTGCAACAGATGGTTAGGGTTTTATTAGTTTTTTTCTGTTGAATTTAAATGAAGTATGTCTTGCGATGAGTTAACAAGGTGTCTTAGTTTGGTAAAATGGTAGTGTATGGTTGTATTTTTCTGTTTAATGAGGAAAATACATGTAAGAATGTATTCTTTCTTGACACTTTGTGAGTGCATTTTGTTAAGTGGACGTAGACATAGCAAACTCACTGCTCGGACACATCTCATCATCGTCAGCTGAGACTCAGGAGGATGGTAAGAAGTAGGAGACGAATACATCAACAATCGCCTTTGATGGGCTGACTGTGGCTGGTCGGAAACTTTTATGTTACCACTATATGATAATAAGAGATATATGCATTCATTGAGACAGTAGTATTTTAGAAATGAAACAAATTAGGGGTACAAATGTCAATTATACTATTAAGCATGGCTTATTGGGCTTATTGTATTGGTCTGTGTGTACATTTGCAGACTTTTCAGAGGGGCTGATAGCTGGTGGCACTTTAAATGCACCTTCAGATACAGTTATCAGATCAGTGAGATTCACCTACATCCTGTAAGTCACTGCACACTGCTCATACTGCAGCCCTCTGTCACACATTCAAATTTTCTGACCTAAACCTTTTTCCATCCTGAAAGAATGCACATTACTGGCCAACATGACTATGTGTGTGTGTGTGTGTGTGTGTGTGTGTGTGTGTGTGTGTGTGTGTGTGTTTCTCTTATT
>JAJHUR010115794.1:19914-30765 GCA_027495735.1 Lutjanus campechanus | reverse complement strand
ACTGCAACTAATGATTTCCATTATCAGTTAATCTGGAAAATAACTTTTTTCATTTTTTTAAAAACTAATCATTTGGTTTATTCAAAGAAAAAGTTAAAACAAAATGCACAATCACAGCACAATTTCCTCAAGTCCAAGTTGGTGTCTATGAATATTTAAAAAATATTAAATGTCCAAAGATAATTCAGTTTACCATCACAGACGAGAAAGAAAAGCAGCAAATCTTTACATTTTAAAAGCTGGAACTAGTGAATCTTTTTCAATAATTTGCTTAAACATTTACTTAAAATTGTCGGATGATTGTGATGTAAAATCCAAGTAAGAGGCTGGTGAAGGATGTTTTTTTTTTCTTTTGTTTGTTTGTTTGGGTGAGTTTTTTCAAACTTCATAGTGATAGGTATTAGTCTTGTAAAACCTATTTATTTAGCCTAAATATAATTTTTTTGAAAATTGCTTTATTTAAAGTTATGTTTTCAAGTCTAGGAACATTTGTGGAACGTAATGTAGTCTTTGAAAAGTGCCTGATTTTCAACATAATCTCGTTCATTTATACAATCACTAATGTAAAACAAAAATCTGTAAATAATTGAATTAAAACAGTCCAGTTGTTATATTTGTTTACTGTCTGTTTAGAGTTGTAGAAAACCAAAATGACAAAGGGGTGTTTTTGTTGTTTTTTCCATTTTACCTGGCATCACAATTAAGATGTGATGATAAATGCTTTCAAAGTCTAAAAACAATCTGGATTTAGGTACCTTGAAAGTGCTTGAATTTTCTCTTAAAATGCTATAGAAACCTCGTACAATGACTACAATAACTGTCCCATTATTAGTTCAGATGACAAATTTTTAAGGACAAATGATTCATAATCTAATTTGCCAGTGAGATTTCTAACTTCTGACACCTTCCTCCAGGTTGTGGCCAAGAAGTACCGAGGCTTCGACATTCCTAAAGAGATGACGGCCATCTGGAAGTACCTGAACAACGCCTACACACGTGAAGAGTTCACCAACACCTGCCCCAGCGACAAGGAGATCGAGATCGCCTACGGAGACGTAGCCAAGAGGCTGGTCAAATAAGCCCCTGTGTCCTGACCTCCTTCCTCCCTCCATCCCTCACCCTGTAACCTCCCTCCCCTCTACACAGCCTTTAAGTTACACCTCCCCCTCCTCAGCACCGGGACTGATGTGCTCATTCACGAGAAAGAAAAAAAAAACTCTGGACTTCTTTTCCTTCTCTCCTCATCTAGAGCGAACCCCACCCAATGCATGAACCCTTCTCGATCATTATTCTCAAGACCTCTTTAGTCGATTCAGCTAAGGCCACCACTGCTCCACCTTTCATCATTAATCGCTTTTTCATTTGCTTGATGAATGTTGTGAGATGGCGAGGTGTTGGAGAAATAGCCAGACACGTGTATCAGTGCTTATCAATGTCGGGAGCTTCGTCAGAGAACGCTCCCTGATAAGTGACCTTTGAGATGACCTTCTGTCTGCAGCGTGCAGCAGGGAGGTCACCAGCTTTTGTTAATTTTCTGTTGTCTGTTAAATATTGATACAGCTCTTTGTAGGTTTGCTATAAAGTGAACACTGAGAAGCATTTTTTTCCCCTGTCTTTTGGCTTTGTAAGAGGCATTGTAAACAGTGTTGAAGCTTCAAGTGTTTGACAGGTTAAAGTAGAAGCTGAAGCTAATCCAAACCTGAATGATGGACATATCAACTGACGCTTTATTTTAGTGTTTTAAATAAATCAAAATAATTGTAAGTGCAGGTAAAGCTACCTGGTATCCATGCTCTGATTTCCTCTTTGCCTCAAACAGGCAAAAGTAGCTCAGCTCAGTAGAATTGTAGAGAATTTCCAGTACCGGCTGCAGAACTCAGGAGAAATCAAACCTGAGGTCAAAGAAATATCTAACCATATGTAGCTTATGTGTAGACTGGCCTTTTGTTAATCACCACATTGCCATATAAAGTGTTCATTAAGACACTGAGCAGCACATGAAAGCTCTTTCAGACTCTTTCTTCTCTTGTGAAGCATGAAGGAAAGTCTGAAGAAAGACTGTAGCGGTAGTTTGGATTACACGTGGCGGACCAAAAAGGGGCACATTACTCTGGTCTCACTGTGGATAGGATGACTCCGGCTATGTCAACTAGTGAAGTCAAAGAAAAAAACAAAAGAAAAGGAACCACACACTCTCAATGTTTCCTTCTCCATTTCTTACTGGAATGAAGGATGCGCAGAAAAGGCGACACTAAAGATATTTATGACAAAAGCATCCGAGGAGAGTAACAATGAAACAAATACCTGGTTGAATTTCACTTTCACTTGAGTACAGTGCGTAGATTGATCTCTAAGGTAGTGAATGTATGTTATGATACAGTAGCTCCAAAAGTGCTTTAGTGCGGATAAAGCAAAACACGTTTTTGTTTTCTCCTGTTTGCCATGTTTCTCAGACATTTTGTCATGAAACAAATTTGATTTAAAAAAAAAAAAAAAAGGAATTGTAAATATTTGTTTTGATTGCTCAGAATTCAATGTGTAAATTTTATACATTTCATCTGAGTTTTGAGGAGAAATGGGCCGTTTCTCGCCTGCTTGGATTCTAATTCTAGATAAACCATCTCCTCTTTGCCTTACTTGTTTTTCTCTCTGAGCATGTTTTGCAGCAGGAAGGTTTTTCAGAGATCATTTCATTACAACACGAGTGTGACGTTGTACAAAGAAAATATCCAAGCTATGTCATGGCTTTTTTTTTAACAATATTGACTGAATTGAAATAAACTTCTTATTGGCACTCTGACTTGTGTTTGTGTATAAACCCTCAGTGTTATTATGTAGGTCTGGGTATCAGTACTAACCTAAATAGCCCAGTATCAAGTAATAACGAACTGTCAATGATGCCTGCATTCAATCCTTTTTATACCCAGATCTCTGTCTCTGTCTATGGTTTTGCTTGCAGCCAATTTAATGAGACGTGTGACTGGCCCACTAGTGCAGCAGCTACATCCCACACAGTCTGTGGTGTGGTGAAGTTGAGCGTGGTGTATTTGACAGAGTTGGCAGTTCAGACTGCCGGGATGCCTTCAAAACATTGGAGTACGACTATACCACACGCCTGAGGTGTTGTATAAAAATAAATAAATAAATGCAAATGAAATGACACCAAAATGTATATTATGTAAAATTGATTTATGCACAGTATTTATCAATATGCATGCCGATGAATGTAGTTAAGTGTCATTATTGCATTTATTTACAGCAGTATTTTTCTGTAGTGAAATAGTCATCAGTGATTCGACTCAAATTTTGGATTAATCTAGAATTGCTCAGAGCAAGGAAACAATTAAATGTATTTTATAAGATAATAAACATGTTATTTTAAAAATTAAAAAAAATTTCCATATAAAACCATCACAAATAAAAGCATAAATAATCATACCCTCTGGGAAAAGTCTGGAAATTAGTGCAAAAATAATCGTTGCTTGTGCTGCGTCTGTGTGTGTTTGTGTTTTGTTGCTGTTGTATTATTGATTTTGGATCTTATTTTTTGGATTTTCTTTACATCTATTTATTCATTTATGTTTACCGCAGTTTCCCTTTTGTTCAATGGGTAAAACTTAAAAATGTTATTTGCTTTGTACCTATCTGTGGAAGTTACTTATCCGAAGCTCAATAAACACAATTAAAAAATATGTAATAATAATAATAATAATAATAATTGCTATTTGTAATAAGGGTACATTGTTTCAAAATTTGACAGCTTTAACACAAAAATTCAAAGTTATATGTGCTGAGACAAAAAGTGTTACAACCCTCCCTGGTCTCCCCTACTTTATTTTTAATTGCATCTGTTTAATTAATTATTTATATTTTAATGTAGGGAAACTGGAAATCGAGACCACTTCTTAAATTTTATTGACAGAGACAGTGATAGCTGCCAAGCATCCAAAACGCATCTCCAACTGTGTAAAAAGTAACATAACGTTGGCAATTTCCATGTGATCAATGTGATCAATGTGACCACCTACGGCCGAAGTAGGCAAGAATTATCTAATTTTCCTTGCCTTTGGTGTAATTTTATATAACAAACATTTTAAATGAAAATACAGACACTTTTAGGAAATGTCATGTACCAGCAACATTGTATTTTTTAATTCAACAAAGTTTGCACATATAAATTTGAAAACGGTCTAAATGCCTTGGCTGTTCTTGTGTTAAGGGCACAGATATGGTAAAACAATACCCATATACATTCTGTCTCGTCATTTAATACAAGACATTGGGTTGTCTTCGCTCTGATTTCTATTTACTGCTTACATGTTTGTATATTAACGCTCATAGCCTGAACCAATCAAGATCCCCCAGTGAATTTAAAAATAATAGTGAAAGACCTAACCTCCAACATGTTAATGCCTCAGCACACCAGTGACAAAAAAGGTTACTTTGACTAAAGTTATCACAAATGTTGTGTCATGTGTCTTTGGATTAATGTTATCTAACCTGTTTACAGTTCAGCGTTAAGGTATTTTCTTGACCAGTTTGACTAAAGATATCACACTCAACTGGGTCCAGCTTACTTCTTGTTTATAACCACAGTTGTCATGGAGCTCACTTGACGATTACCACAAGAGTACGGTTGGACGTTATAGCAAAACAAAAAATTATCATGATAAAAGGTTTCATTTCAGTTCATTGATAATTGTTGATCATTCATTTTAATTACATATTTTTAATAAAACTGACTTTAATGACTTTGGTTTGAATTCAACTGCTATGATTCACATTATTTATTACAGCGCACAGTTAAACTGTCACAAGGGTGAGCTGACCTGTCCTTTATATACAATTTCCTCACCATCTGCACTCACCATCCTCACTCCACACTGTTTCTGTTGTGTCACATGTCAAAATGACTGTCTGCTCCATTATGAAGGGACAGTTCACCCCCAAATCAAAAAGACATATTGTTCCTCTGACCTGTAGTGCTATTTATCCATCTAGATAGTTTTGTTCTGAGTTGCAGAGTTCTGGAGATGACAGCTGCAGCGATGTCTGCCTTCTCTCCAACATAATGGAGAGAGCACAGAAAAAATGCACTTGAAAAATTCAACAACAGTGTCTCTTTCCAGGAATCATGACCTGGTTAATCAGGATAATCCACAGACCTTGTTGTGAACAGTTTCATGAAAGAACTGCTGTCTTTCTAAGGCGCAATCTACCGTTTTATGTCTTCCTACATAAAACTGCCCACAACGTCTATGGATTGTTGCCATCTAGTTTCATTATATTGGAGTGAAGGCAGACATCTCTACAACTGATATCTACAATGGACATCTAGATGGATAAAGAGCACTACAAGAGGAAAAACACATGTTTTTGGGGTGTCTTTTTAATGCATTTAGGTGAAAATATTGAACAATTAATCCCTTTAGGCCTTTCTCACAGCAGACATTTGACTTGGTGTTACAAATAACATTTAATAACGCAACGATGGCTCTGATTTATTCAAGTGTCACAGTGAGTCAGCATGAACAATATCATTACCCTGATACTGAAACAGCTAAACAGAACTCAGCCATTATTTATTGTATTATTAACACCTGTGCTTTTCCTACTGTGGCATGTCAAAATGCCTCCAGTGACAAAAAGGTCTGTTGTGCCTCTTTTCCATCTTTCCTCAAGTACCAGTGTAATTAACATGAAATTTTGCACTACAGCAACATGAAAGTGACATAGATTCTGATGTTACTATTCAAACTGAAATTTCATTGTAATAAATCAGGTACCAATCGTGAAAATTACTTACATCAGAATGAATAATATCACATTTAGTTTCATTTGATCCGTTCACACAGTCTTAAAAACAGATCTGTGTCAACTCTCCATGGTAAAAATCCAAATTTGGGATATTTTTACCTACAGTGAAAACACAGTACCCCACTGAGGGGCCCTGGGGTCTTCAGGGGCCTCCATGATCTCACCATTATTCCAGAATTTAAAAGTAAAATGAATATCGGGAATGTTTTTGTGAGTCTTGTCACTCCTGCACTATATAATCAACATTTAAAATATCTCATATTGGATTTCTTGCTTTATGCCCCGGGGCCAAAGCATGTTTGTTTACAGCGCTCCATGTCTAAGGAATGTCTCATGTGGGTGTCCACCCACAGCGGGCTCCACCTCCCCCTGAAGACACCCTCTGGCTGTCAGCTTGATGATGTTTTTCAGCCAATTCCCTACTGTTCTGAAGCACAAACAAGTCTATTCTGCAGGGCCAAAGTTTCGCAAGAGAAGAAGGGAAAAAAAAAAAGGTGTGGGGGCGTACAGTTTTTTGGGTGCTCTCCAGATCATTAAAGTGTCGTGTTTCAGCCCCACACATTCTCTACTCCCTGAGACACGGGCTCCACTTGTAACTCACAGGGAGGAAATCCACCCAGACGCACACAGACAGACGTATGAGTGTGTGTGTGTGTCAGTGTGAAGTAAGAGACACAACAAGGCTGGCTATCATTCAGACCACACACTCATTACAAGCAGTGTATTAGTGTAATTGGGTAATGAAGGTGAGGCCAGGAGGGGCTGAGTATTGTTTCTCAAATATGTTGTGTGTGTGTGTGTGTGTGTGTGTGTGTGTGTGTGTGTGTGTGTGCAGACTATATTAAACACCATGAGAGGGAGCCAACAAGTCAGCTAAGCTCTGAACACACACAGGTTTACAGTCACTGTTTTTTTGTTTTTTTTCTGTTAGGATGACAAAAACATGTAGTCTGTGTGTATGAGTGACATGTCTTCACCCTCGTACATTTTTGCCATTGTGCCTTTAACAGGTAAATCAATCGGTGGTGTGTTTTTCGCTGAGCTAAATAGCTCAGTGGAGCCGTTTGTGTTTGGCATCGACTCTTTCTCTGCAGTGCCAGTTCAGTTTGCAGGTTTTACACAACACCCATTTATTCAGCTGGATAAATATTGACTCTGGTAAAGTAGCTCACTCAAGGGTACACAGTGATATCCCAACTGGGTTTTGGACCTACAATGTGTGAAAAAGCTTTTTTGCATATGGACTCTGTGCACCTGACATTTGATGTGGCTACATGCTGTATGGGTTGCTTTGTATTTGACTGACAGCACAGGGCCTACATATAGAAAATTCATGGCTGAAAGAATACTGGGAAAAGTATAATCTATGTTGTGAAATATCTTTTCATGTTAATTTAATTCAATTTAATTTGATTCAGTTTAATTTAATTCTATCCTCTATTATGACAGGTTTAAATTAAAGGAAAGGATAAATGTTATTTTCACTGCCAGTTCTCAAAGTTCACTGTGGCCAACAGGCAAAGCCTGCCATTATCAATTTAAGATATAAACCACAAGCAGCCTTGAGGCTGGGCTTTATAGCGGTTTTACAAGCATAAAGCAGGAGGCTGCTTCAAGTATGAATAAATAAAAATACATATTTTCATCTTTAATGATAAAAAAAAAAAAACTCTTGGACACTAAGAATTAACCTAACTCAGTGACCCCTTATAACAAAGAAGTGTCTACTTGTCACCAGTCAAATTTGTTTACAGTACAGCCCAACTGATGTATCAGTTGACCAATATTATCAGACCGATACTGGCTATCACAGTTATATCAGTCTTTATCGGTATCAGCATATGTGTTGACCAAAATGTGCCTATATAGAAACTTTTTTTTTTTTTTACAGAACATAATGCAGATAGTTTTTATTTGTTAGCTTGATAAGCAGCATTCTGTGTATATTTGAAACCTTTTCTTAATTCAGGTTTAATATATACATATGTTTTACACTTTTTTAATATTTAAATGTATAGTTATTTATTATTATTAAAAACAAAAGTGTGAACGTTTACTGCTTCAGTGTCCTGATGTCATACGTCCTAATATTGGCATCGACCCCAAAAATCCAGTCTTAGTCAGGCTGTAGTTTACAGATTACCACCAAGTCACGCAAACTAATTTCTTTCCCCTGCTATTTTATTTGAATGTTTTTCTAAAGTTTGAAGGCATAATAACAGTTTCCTTAAAAGAATCTATGGAGTCGTATAAACATAATCCCTTTCAATCATCACGTTTGACCCACGAGAAGTGTGTGGTGGTGTTCACATGTAGCTGCTGCTATAATACAGTAGCTAATGGGGATGTAATAAACAAACCAACAACCAAACAAACAAACATCTGCAGAGACTCTGCCTTCTGCCAGTATTCCCTTATTTTCTCATTATTTTTCTGTGCTTTGGATGCTAGGGACAACCCAAAATGTTGGTATTTGACATCCTGGCATCTTTCTGGTGTGTTTACGAACAGCTCAGACAAATCCTACTAATTCTACCTTTAAGAGACCATTTTATTCAGTAATTCACAGGAAAAACACGTAGCATTTTATTCCCCTCTCTTCTATCCTGGTAATCATACTGTGACCCCTCAGATTTATCTTGTGACAACTTGTGGGGTCCAGAACCCCATGTTAGGAACCACAGGCCACTAAGCACATGTATTACCATAATTCTAAATTTAAGTTGGCCACGAAAGTATTAATTTCCTATTTTTCAGTTACAGCATTTAGCCAATTAAAATTAAAATGAGGACACAGAAACATATCTGATCTCAAGCAGCCAGAGGTTTGTACTTCATGGCACACCTTGAAGTAAAATAAAAAGTTTTTAGCTGTCTAAACACAGTGTCAAAGTACACTTGTGTGGCATGTAAATGCATTAATAACATTAATAATGGCTGCATTCCACTCAGGTGTGCCAGTGTCAGAGTTTTGGTATTAAACGTGGCAGCAATATATCGGCACACTGGAATGGAACCAAACCATAATTAATGATGTGTTATTAGTTCTACCTGTACCGTCCCTGCAACGAGAAGTCACACTAATGAGAAATGTCTATAAAAATGTTTTTAAAAAACTGATATGACGTCGGTATAATAGCACAGTGTTATTGAATAGTAGCTGGTTAACATGTGTAATTACCTGTCTTGTAGCCACAGGTGTGAATCAGTGGGTATTTAACCACAGCCAATGAGCCAATCAGGAGCGAGCAGCTGCAGAAACGAAAACAGCAGCAGCAGTTAGCTTGGCACAGACAGACCACACGGCGTGTTGGTGTTGTTGTTGTTGGACAGAGGTGAAGTTCAGGCCTCCATAATGCTTTCCATGCCCTTTATCTGCTCCTTACATCTTCAGCAACGTTGGCCTTTATACAGAAAGTATGTTGGCATCTAAATACTCGTCGTCTGCGACTGGTTAGCAGCAGCGTCCAGGGTATGTTGATCCTCCTACAAGGTGTGTTTTTCTTGCCAAACTTCTTCCAGTCGTACAAGCTGTCATTTACCCATCATCTTGTATGTCTTTTTTGGCAGCAGGACGGGTTTTTTGTCTGGTGGCATATAGTTACTCATGAATAGGCCCGTAGATACTGTGAAAAAACACATCAATATGCTAAGAGTGATGCAGAATGGCACACTGGAGGAAAGCATGAAACTGGAGAATATTCTTGTATGTATTTGCTCTGTCTAAATGGGTTCCAAATGCGATGAATCTCAGTAGTTTGGCAATGTATCCGGTGTCAAGTCTAAATGGTCTACGTGTTGTATGAGGTGGGTTTTAAAGTTCACCTAAATTAAAAATATATATACTTGACACAAATTCGCGACAAAAATTTTAGTGGACCTTTTTCACAGCAGCCATTTTTGCATGAAATAGATATACGCAGGTGTTACCAGTGCTACTAAATGAAATATGACCTTAATTAGTATCATGGGTAACACCTGTGTTTATCCTACTGTATCAATATGGATATAGTGAAAAAGACCTGTAATGCAGGTGACAAGAGTTTTCTCTGTAGCAGACTTGCCACAATACCATAATTTTAAACTTTGATACAATACTAGTTTCTAAAAAAAAGATACTTGTTACCTCTTTCAGTACCACAGCAAAAAGAAAAAAGGCCCTTAGCACACAAAATGAGATACTTTTTTTTCCTTTTCAGAAAAAGAGTCAGGAAAAACAATAGACTGAACTGAACTCAGGTCTTGAATGAGCATTTAAATATATATACATATATATATACAGTATGTATATATATATATAGCTTTGGTACTTTTGATACAATAACAGATATGGTATCATTTTAAACGCATTGAAAAAGCACTTTTGACAGCTTTATTTTGTGGTGCTCACCCCATTTAGAAATCACATGTAGCTAACCTGTCTTTCCATAAATTGTCACTTGTTACTCTGTTTGAAACAACATAACTGTGAACAGCAGGAATGGAGAAAGACCTCAGATATCTCTTAATTTAGTAGTAAATCAAACTGTGAAACTACTCTATTACAAACCAAAGTCCTATATGTAAAATGTTATCCGAGGAAAAGTATATATTTAAGTACATGCTTGTTAGAAATTAGAACTTTTTTATTTACTGTTGGGTTGTTTATAATTGTACAGCCAGGCCAATTAAAACTGCCACGAGGCCAGAAAAATCGTATTTATTTATTTTTTTAAATGCCAAGAGTAACGCAAATGTCCATTCATTTTGAAATCAATTATTTTTTGCATTAGATCTGCATTTCATGCACACTGCATTCCTGATGTATTGCAAAGGTCATAGGTTAATGCCATGCAATAAATTGAGCTTATTAAGTCATCCTCTCCTTGTGATCACTTTGAAGTCTTGAATAGAGCCGAGCAAAACAAAAATTAGAACGGAATTGACCATCTGCTGTGCCATTTGAAGCTGACTGCCATCCTGTATGCCTAATCTGTTTAGGGATTTTTTTTAGTGTGTACCACCAGGCCTGAGATTCAAGATTCAAGGGAAAAC
>JAJHUR010115794.1:0-19894 GCA_027495735.1 Lutjanus campechanus | reverse complement strand
GTCCAGGGTATGTTGATCCTCCTACAAGGTGTGTTTTTCTTGCCAAACTTCTTCCAGTCGTACAAGCTGTCATTTACCCATCATCTGTGTCTTTTTTGGCAGCAGGACGGGTTTTTTGTCTGGTGGCATATAGTTACTCATGAATAGGCCCGTAGATACTGTGAAAAAACACATCAATATGCTAAGAGTGATGCAGAATGGCACACTGGAGGAAAGCATGAAACTGGAGAATATTCTTGTATGTATTTGCTCTGTCTAAATGGGTTCCAAATGCGATGAATCTCAGTAGTTTGGCAATGTATCCGGTGTCAAGTCTAAATGGTCTACGTGTTGTATGAGGTGGGTTTTAAAGTTCACCTAAATTAAAAATATATATACTTGACACAAATTCGCGACAAAAATTTTAGTGGACCTTTTTCACAGCAGCCATTTTTGCATGAAATAGATATACGCAGGTGTTACCAGTGCTACTAAATGAAATATGACCTTAATTAGTATCATGGGTAACACCTGTGTTTATCCTACTGTATCAATATGGATATAGTGAAAAAGACCTGTAATGCAGGTGACAAGAGTTTTCTCTGTAGCAGACTTGCCACAATACCATAATTTTAAACTTTGATACAATACTAGTTTCTAAAAAAAAGATACTTGTTACCTCTTTCAGTACCACAGCAAAAAAAAAAAAGGCCCTTAGCACACAAAATGAGATACTTTTTTTTCCTTTTCAGAAAAATAGTCAGGAAAAACAATAGACTGAACTGAACTCAGGTGACAGCTTTATTTTGTGGTGCTCACCCCATTTAGAAATCACATGTAGCTAACCTGTCTTTCCATAAATTGTCGCTTGTTACTCTGTTTGAAACAACATAACTGTGAACAGCAGGAGTGGAGAAAGACCTCAGATATCTCTAATTTAGTAGTAAATCAAACTGTGAAACTACTCTATTACAAACGAAAGTCCTATATGTAAAATGTTATCCGAGGAAAAGTATATATTTAAGTACATGCTTGTTAGAGATTAGAACTTTTTTATTTACTGTTGGGTTGTTTATAATTGTACAGCCAGGCCAATTAAAACTGCCACGAGGCCAGAAAAATCGTATTTATTTATTTTTTTAAATGCCAAGAGTAACGCAAATATCCATTCATTTTGAAATCAATTATTTTTTGCATTAGATCTGCATTTCATGCACACTGCATTCCTGATGTATTGCAAAGGTCATAGTTTAATGTCATGCAATAAATTGAGCTTATTAAGTCATCCTCTCCTTGTGATCACTTTGAAGTCTTGAATAGAGCCGAGCAAAACAAAAATTAGAACGGAATTGACCATCTGCTGTGCCATTTGAAGCTGACTGCCATCCTGTATGCCTAATCTGTTTAGGGATTTTTTTTAGTGTGTACCACCAGGCCTGAGATTCAAGATTCAAGGGAAAACGCTGTGTCAAATTTTACTAGTACAAGTACAAAATGTACAAGAAGCTAAAATGTTTTCATAGTGATTTTTTTTTCTTGGATAAAGCGTAGTTCACATTGAAAATATTGACAGTACTTTTGTTCGTATGGGTTGTCCAGACAAACTGGAACATTGTTCTTGGAAAGTTTTTCATTGAGCAGCATATTTAAAATTCCACTCTACTCCTTTGTAATGTGTAGAAGCAGAAATCTCAGATGGATATCTTAAAACCTGGGCAAAGAAAAACTACAGTGTCTGCATAGCTGGATACCTTTTCAGGTAGTGAGAGAATGCACTAATTTGTAATTTGGCTGAACGAACCTTTTAATTAAGGTGAAGTCCCAAATTTAAAATGGTACTAATGTAAAAGCAGATTTATTGTTAGCGATATGTACATAATTGATAACAGTAGGTTTGTCTGTATAAGTTGCATTTTATTGTTGTAGTTGCTTAACGTAGACCTAATTTGAACTGTTTTACATACTGTTTGGTAGTTTGATTTATAACAATGCATCAAATTTTACTCAAGTAAAGTACAAGTACCTAAAGTGCTTGAGTAAATGTACTTAGATTTCATTTTTGGTAAACTGATTTCTTAGCGGTATTTTTTTGTTTGATAGGAAATAGTTCCATTTAAAAATGTTGACAGTACGTTCCAGGTGTGTAAATATGTTTAAATATAGTTTTTCTCTGAGCAGCATTTTTAAAATTCCACTCTCCTTGTTTGTATTGAAATAGAAGCAGTGGATATCTCAAAGCCTGGGCGAGGAAGACCAAAACTACACTATGTGCATGACTGGATAACATTACAGGTAAGTGAGAAAATAGTGTTAATTTGTAATGTGGGTGAACTGATCCTTTAATTGAAGTTGACCACAATTTGGTGAGTTTCAATTAAGGGAGAGGCTACTGTTGCTGTCTTCCACTGGGTGCACACTGCCTCTGAGAAGAACACTGTCAGTCATTATCTGAGTGCTGTAAGAGTCTAACGTTGCCATACAAGATGAGTTCATAGCGGATTTCATTGTGGCATCCGCCAGCCCATCAACTCCCAGACCACCGCGTAACAGCCCAGCTTATCTGCCCCGCTCCAGTGCCCGCAGTCAACTAGTCAGGGTGGGTTTTGTGTGCTCACATTGTTTATTTTAGCCCTCATTAAAATGTGGTGGGGTGGCTTTTTCTCTCCAGGGCTCGGTGGCTACTGTGGTGGGGAGATAGGGGACTGTGGTGGACCCCCTTGGGCGGCCCACAAAAAGCCGCCTCACCCCCATCCCCCTGCTTGCTGCCACTCACCCCATCTGGGTCCTGCAGTCACACCCTGTGGCAGAGCTGCGGTTAACTGCGGCTGTTGGCTGGTAAAGAGGCACAGTGAGGGTTCAAGGATACAAATTTAAGTGGGAAAACTGCAATTCACAGTAATTACCACTAGAGGACACTCTAAAACTAAAGCTAAAAGAGTGGGGAACTGTCAAAGCTGGCAGTGACTATCCTCCTGGGGGTTTGTTCTTATCTCCTTTACATGGTCAGCACTTTTTCACAGGAAGCATGAGGGAGGTTGTGTGAGTGAGTGTGTGTGGGGATAAGGGGAGATGCGGATCTTAAAGTTAGTGGTTTTACAGAGAAAAAAGGTCACTATGAGCCCTCGTCAGCTGTGCACATGAAAGACAACTTGTGATGTCAGGTATTTGATGCCCTCAGGGGCCTTTGTCCAGCTTGTTTAGTCTCTTTATAAGACTACAATAGTGGCCTGTTTTATTTTGTCTGTGACGAAAAACTATTAGACATAAAAGAGTTTGCTCTGTCAGCAGCCACACCTTAGCTCCACACGGAGGAAGATTTACCTCGCAGTTTATGTTACAGTAGTGTGTCAAAGCCTGCGGCGAGTATCTGTCTGGTATGTGGTGAATTATTACTACGTCTGTGCACCGGTGTATGTGTGTAGTTCTCTATATGTGTGTGTTTTCATAACCAAACCATACTCCTGTTGTTCCTTTTAAAAGGAATCAGGAAACGTCTGCCGGGTGTGCTGATAATCCCAGGTGTGTGTGTGTGCGTGTGTGTGTGTGTGCGCACACATTAATGTCTTTGTGCTAAAGTGAACGAGCAGGTTCCCATTCAGAGCCATATAGCACATCTAGAGGGGGAAAGAAGAGGTCTTTGAAGTTTTGGTTCTGCCATCCGTCTCCAGCCCACTGACTTTCTTTTCATGCCAACCACTGCCGAGGCCAGGCCTGTTAAAGGAGAAACGTCCCAGCCGGCTCCTCCCTGCCGTGTCGCCATGGTAAAATGACAACAGACTACACTCACGTGCCCCCACTGACAGTAAAGCTCCTCTCTGTTTTGATTTTGGCTTTTGTTCTGTCTGTGCTGTCTTGAAACAGTTGTCAGGAGCAGCTGAAGGGTACAACAAAGATGCTAGACATCAGAGTGAAGTAGAAACAACTGAGAAGAGATGCATAGCGCTAAAGGCCGACATTGAAAGGATAGTTCAGGTTTTTCAGTGGGTTTTATGAGGTACTTATCTATAGTCAGTGTATTACCTACAATAGATGGTAGTTGGCCAGCCCTTAGTTTGGAGAAGCAGAGGGAGTAGGAAGCCAAGCAATATACTACTGTGGACAGGGTCGGCAGCGAAATGTATTTTAGCCACCCTAAAAAAAATCTGTTTAATTGTACACGATATTTAGAATAGTTAAACACTTTCACTTGCCATCAGGTAGCCCTTCCCGATGGTAAACCACTGTTATATAAGACAGATTTTGCTCTCTCCAAAGCCAAAAGATTCTGTTGGCAAAAACAGTTATTTACCTTGTAGAACACAGGAGTTGCTGGTTTTGATTGGGTAGTTTGCTTGTGTGACTTTTGGTGAATCCAAGCTAAGTGGTTAAAACACAGAAGTTACGCAATAACAAACAACAAACTAACAGATCAAAGCAGAGGCAGACACGTAACTCCTGTCTTCTCCGAGGTAAGATTTCACCAGGGGAGTCTGGTGGCTTTGGAGAGAGCGATATAACAGCTTAGAAAACATTGGTTTTCCATCTGCAAAAGATGTCTGACAGCAAACAAGTGAAAATATTCTAAATATAGTGTACACTTAAACTGATATCAATTTTTGGGCCTTTTTTAGGTGGCTAAAATGCTGCTGACCCTGTCCACAGCAGTGCCTTGCTTCCTTCTGTGCCAGTAAAATTGGGGGCGTGTTGACTGGCATCTACTGTAGGTGTTGTACACTGTAGAGAAAATATTTTGTTTTTATAGTTTTATTCTTTTCTTGATATGGTTTTACATATTCTTTTTTAGTGTCTGCCTCTCTGCTTACACCAGCAATATTACATTAATCAACCTCTCTTACCTGTGTGAATGAAACCTTTTCTTGTTTTGAGAGGGGAGCCTAGTTTTCCCCTGAAATCACACCTAATCCAACCCCAGCCGCTCTCCCTTTTAGTCTCTAATAATTGCAATAGCAGTCAACCCCTGTTGATCAAGGAGAGACCCAACTTATACTGTAAAGCCATTCAGACAGATTTGTAGACTATCTCTTGTAATGGACATAGCCGACCTGCCCACACTTCATGTGCTGGCCCTCCATCCTTGTTTGACTCTGATCAAAACCAAGGTGTCTCCTTTACTTGCCAGCAGCCATGGAGGATGCTATGACATTCAGCTTTAACACTGGAGGTGGAGAGGCGGAGGAGGAGAATGAGGGGAGATATATTGATTGCCCTTAGCGGCTCCTTCATAGCCTGTATGCCTGGTTTGTGTTGGCTAAGCCCTCTAGCCTAATGGCTTTTAGACTTCCATTAGGTCGTTGCAGTCATGCAGCGTGGTTTAAGTAAGTAACAAAAGGCTCTGTCAGAATGCTTTAAGCATTAATAAGACAGTCAGTGTTACTTCCACGGCCTGTCAGCTCATCAGGAACGCACAAGTTGGGACTGCAAAGCCAAAAGGCTGGTTTACTGTCGTCATTTTGAGCATTTCTCTGGCACTGCTGTTTTCTGGTAAGCCCTGGGCTGGATTAGTTTGTAGACTTTGGGGAATTTGTTCGATTGAGCAGTGAAAGCTGTGGCTCACTCACCCCGTAAACTTGCAATGTCCCTGGACTCGTCTGCAGTTTAAAGCCCCATCTCACTCTGACAAAAGTGAAGAAGTGCCAGGAGCTCTGAATGTTTCATACGTTTCACTTAATGAGGAGAGACCTATGACTCGATACTTGAATAGGGGCTCAATATGAATGGGGTTAGAAGTGCATCATTTGGCAGGAGAAGTGCAGGCCTCAGCTGCCATGATAGGCAGTCTTTTGGGTTTTTGGGGATTTTTTTGTTGTTGTTGAGCTGTTTCCTGGTTCTGCTTCTAAACCCATCTTGTTTTTATAAAAGTTGTTTATTAGGAGCAAGGTCCCTCTCTTTTCAGAAAGGCGCTGTGGCCTACACTGTTTGAGATCGCTGTAATTATTGGGTACGTCTGGCTTTGATGGTGCACTCACTGGCATTTTGATGTGCAGAGAGGCTGCAGATATCTAATATATCTATATGGGTTGACACATTTACTCAAATATTTGTACATACACATGTATTTCATATATGAGCCCAGATCCAGAGATAGCAAAAGTACACATATTCTATACTTGAGCAGAAGTACAGAAAAAAAGACTCTGGTAAAAGTACTAAAAGTAATGTAATACTCAATTTGTAATGAATTAATCATTGCAGCTCTGTATGTATGTAAATGTAAAGAGTAGAAAGTAAAGAGTTCATTTGTGCATAAGTGAACATCCCTGATTATTTTTACTGCCATTTTCACATCCAAAACTTATATTATCTTGACGTGTGTTATTAAAAACCTATACACATGTTAATTATTTTATAAAGGAAAAATAAATGTGTTTGCTGAGTTAATGGTCCATCTAATAGTTTTTATTTCCTTATTAGGAACACAATATAGGACATTTCAGCCTGCATCATAAATGAGCAAAATAAGTGCATTTAGATGGAATTAGGCTCTCGTTTTAACCTCTCATCAGTAAAAAAAATATTGTCTACTGTACACATTTTAAATACCTTATAAAAGGTGTACTGCAGAAATAAATCTGACATTTGCAGAATATCTTCCATAGTCTTTTATTCATATGGCAACTCAAGTAAAATCTCCTGTGGAGCACCTGTGGGTCATGACCAAGTCTCTAAGGGAATGACTGCTTTTTAGGCCACATTATCACATTTTGCCCACTGGAAGGGCACCCTAACAGGCACTTTATCACATTGTCTAGGATACTGGTTCACTCTAGAGGGCACTTAATCATGTTTTAGCAATCAAAGCGGCATCCAAGAGGGTACTTTTGCGGCGTTTTGTTGAAAGTGGGGGTATTGGGAAGGGGACTGCCCTCGCCTCCCCCCTTGAGTCACCAGTGAGTAGAAGCATTGATTCCACTTCTTTACTCAAGTGAAAGTGAAACAGTACAGACTCTGAACTTTACATAAAGCATAAAAATAAAATGTAGGCCTCTGAGGGACATCTATACTGGTTGTTTCTGTGTAAAGCTAACAGAACTTTTCTCTGTGGAGTCTCCCTCTCGTCTGTTTCATCTTGGTATGCTGTTGTCATTTACGTCCATCGCCCATGATATGCACTGATGGATCCAACAAAGAATAGTCTTTTCTATTTGTGAGTGTCCCATCCGTTTAGGTTAAAATCGGTCTAGATGTGGAAAAGGTGGCGGACAGTGATGAAAAATAAAAAGAAATAAATCTCCTCAAGTTAGGGTTGCAACTAATTGTTATTTTCATTGTTGATTAATCTGTCAACCATTTTCTCTCTTAATCGATTAGCTAGAGTTAAAAGACAAAGACTGTTCTGTATTCACATTTAAGAAGCTGGAATCTTAGCATTTTGACTCCTTTTTCTTAAAAAAATCCTCAAACTGATGAATCAATTATCAAAATAGTTGGCAATTAATTTAATACTCCGTTGATAATGAATTCATCATTGCAGCTCCGTATGTATGTAAATGTCAGGAGTAGAAAGTACGTAAATACTCAAGTTGAGAACAGATTCTGAAAACTCTGCTTGCAGTAATGAATGATTTGTATTTCCCATCTCTGCTCGGATCACATGTGTTTGATTCTTTTTCGCTAGTCTGTGTGTGTATGACCCGTTTTGCCCAACACACTCCTCTGCTTTTTGGATATTGTGTAGTGTTTCCCCCTGGTCTGTCTGTCTTTAATGCCACTGTGTCCCTGCAAGCCCTCAAAGTCCTGGGCTTTAATGCATCGGTTACCGTATTTTTCCACCGCATTGACTGTCGCTTGCCGGGAAGGCTGCACATATGTGTGTATGTGCGTGCACGCACTTATGCCATTTTTGGAAGCGCCCCTGTGTTCTCTCTGCACCAGCGCTAGAGCTACGGAAGCCTCCTGGGTCCGTTTCTCCTGCGGCTGGACCACATACCCCAAAATCTTGCTTTGGTTGGAAGCATGTGTGTTTTTTTTCCAGCCATCATAAAGAAGACAAACTCCTCGACTGTCTCCCCATCCTATATTAACAGGCTGTGTTTGGCCCTGGACTTACCATAACAGGTCCGCTCTGGGTTGCTGCTGGTTACAGTAAAAATCAACACCTTCTCTACCCCAGACTGAGACTTTTCAATGTGTAGATCCATTTTCCCCACGTACTCTTGGCCTGCTCAGTCATCAGGAGAACTAAACTCTGTCACCTTTAAGGGCCTCTAAATCTAGACTCCACAGGCTGTTAATTAGCTTGAAATCTGTAGACTTCAATCTCGGTAGTTTGCTTGGTAAACCAGATTAGGGCTGCAACGTAATTATTCTGTCAGTCCTTTTTCCGATTAGTTGTTTGTTCCGCAAAATGTTAGAAAATAGTGAAAAATGTAGATCGTTGTTTTCCAAAGCCCAAGGTGACATCCTTAAATGTCAAACGCTGCCAGTCAGCGCCATGAGGCAGGATTAACGCCATTGTCAAGCAGTTGTGAAGGGTTGTCAAGCTGTGCACTGGAATCAAGAAGGAATAATAGCAATGGTGACTGCCATAGACACTACTATCAGGTTGTTTTAAGTCGATTAAAGAAGAAAAATGTTCAGCCTAAGCTGCAGCATAATAGTTACTGGAAGGTCGTGTGTTGCGTTTGCTGCCACAGCAAAGAAACATAAAGTCCCTGTTTATCTCATCTTACGTAATGTATCATCTGATCGCATTTGCTACTCTCCCTGTGGCTTCTAGCTACGCATCTCCAAAATATATTTGGGGATTTCCAGTTTTAGAATGTTTTAATTGTCTTAAGCCTGACTTGTAACTGCTAACTAGTTAGCGTTTTACAGTGTGGACCAACTCTGCTGTGAAGAATACTTAAAGATGCCATGCTAACATTACTGGGAGTTCTCATTTCTGTGGTAGCAAACACAACACACAGCTTATCGACACCCTTTATGGTTGACTTAAGTAACATAACCACCCTTCACACTCTCTCACAAAACCATATACTGTGGGGGTAAAAGATTCAGGTGAATGTTGGTCTATAATGACTGACTCGAGCTCATCTGAGATTGACTAACACAAAGTGAAAAAGTGTGCTGACACATCCATATTTCAGATTTTTGTTAGAAATCATGTATGTTGTGACCTTCAGACTTAAGAGGAAGACCATGCAGATTGATACCCGGGCTAACTTCAAAAGCTATCTGTGATGATATGGGGGTGTGTTAGTGCCCATGCCATTATTACTAACTATCACATCTGTGAAGGCCCCATTAATGCTGAAATGTACATACAGGCTTTGGAGCAATATATGCTGCCATCCAGATAACGTCTTTTCCAGGGACATCCCCGCTTATTTCAGCAGGACCATGCCAAGACACATTCTTCACATGTAACAACAGCGTGACTTTGTAGTAAAAGAGTGCAGGTACTAGACTGGCCTGCCTGCAGTCCAGATCTGTCTCCCATTGAAAATGTGTGGTGCACTATGAAGCACAAAATATGACAACAGAGACCCCTGTGTTCAGCACTTGAAGTTTTTAAAGTGAAAATCTTTTTCATTCTTGCTTGATATGACTTCAACAGTTAGTATCCTGAGTTCCCAAATACTTACTGAGTTTTGTTAAAAGAAATGGTGATGTATCACAGTGGTAAACATGCCCCTGTCCCAACTTTTTTTGGAACGTGTTACAGGCATAAAATTCAGAATGAGTTAATCAGTTTGAACAATAAATATCTTGTCTTTTTACTATATTCAGTT
The DNA here is from genome assembly GCA_027495735.1 of Lutjanus campechanus. NCBI lineage: Eukaryota > Metazoa > Chordata > Actinopteri > Lutjaniformes > Lutjanidae > Lutjanus > Lutjanus campechanus. Next base: position 10,184 of record JAJHUR010115794.1, on the reverse strand, counting down.
GAATATAGGTTGACAGATTTTTGCAAATTATTACATTCTGTTTTTAGTTACATTTTACACGTCCCAACTTTTTGGGAATTTGGGTTGTTGTTGGTAATTAATTTAAAAATTGACTAATCAAATCAAACTAATCAATTAATCAAATTATCGTTGCAGCTCTAGACCACATCCAACTGGATGTAATACTTTGTCACCTCCTCTCCTTCCAGCTATATTCTTTCTTTATACTGGTGCATTTGTTGGCAGTGATTCTCCAGGATTACCCCTTCACCATCACCTGAGGCATATCCCAGAGCTGCTTCAAGACCCGGACAAATCTAGACTGGCTTCTTATTGGCTGGCTGCTCTCTGGCCTGCCAACCAAGCAGGAAACAATAGAAGGCCAGAACAATGAGCTGGCTGCACATCAGTAGGGGCTCGCTTGGCCTCTTCCAGACGCTACGTCTTATTTCCTTTTTGATTACTCACGCCTGCCTGATGAGCGGCACACTCACACTCCTCTCTGTCTGCCTGCCTGCCCGTGAGAGAAATCACAAAGAAAGGACTTTTTGTAGAAGACTGGTTTTGATTTGGAGGCTGGAATGCCTTTGTGATAATGTCGCAAGATTTTTCTGGCAGAGGTGTGATAGATGTGTGTGTGTGTGTGTGAGAGAGAGAGAGAGAGAGAGAGAGAGAGAGAGACAAAAGGAGAAAGTGAGTTGTGATGTGTCTATGCACATGAATCAGACACATTCAGGTAATAGTGCATTTCTGAATCTTGTGTGGCTGAGTGTGTTGGTGTGCTTTTCTCTGCTGATTTATGTCAGTTTCCACTGATGGCCTTCCAGGATCTGCCCATAAACAGCCTTTAAACAGGGGAATAGTAGTGCTGGCAGTCAAGTCCAAACTGTATTGCCACCCAAGCGTGCAGATCGCCTGCTGTGGGCTGGGTCCCCCCTTTAGCCCGTCCCTCACTAGCTCCCACCACTGCTCGTTACAACCCCCCACCCCCCCTCACTGCCAGGCCGGAGGTAGGAAATCAAACCAATTACGGTTGTATTTAAAGAAAATTGGAGCAGGGCCGGAAAAGTGGGGGCATTTCCAAAAACCACAAAAAGAAAACTGCAGGGCCACTCTTTGGCAAAATACAGGGTGACTGTGGAGCAGAGTAGAATGGCACGCCTCAAAACATGAGGAGAAATCTCTTGTTTTTAGTGTATAAGCAATAAATATCTTCTTTTTCTAAGTAACACATCTAGAGGCAGTCGTAAACCCCTAAAGTTTCACTAAAAAACGAATTAATTCCTTTCTCTGGCCTCAATCTGTTTCTGTCACTCTTAAATAAACACGTGAACTAGAACAATAAAGGGTTCTTCAGCTTGTCACCATGGGAGAACCCTTTTTAGTTCTTGGTAGAACCTTCTTATAAAGGTTCCACTTGTAACCCTTTCAGAAAGGTTCTAGGTTCTGCCTAGAACCCAACATAAAGGGTTATACCTAGAACCATCTGTAAAGAGTTTCACCCAGAATCCCCTATAAGAGGATCTACAAAGAACCCTCCCTATGTTGGTTCCACTCAGAACTATCTCTGGGGTTCTGTCCAGAACCTTTCCACCCTCTAAGAGAACTAACAAGAACCCACCCGAGAACCCTTTTCTGTTTCTATGATTTTTATCTAGAACTCACCCAGGGGGTTGTACTGAGAACCCTTTTATATTCCAAGAGTTTTATTTATATTCCGAATGATTTCCCCACCCAGGGGGTTCTACCAAGAACCCTTTATATTCCAAGGCTTTTATCTAAAACCGCCCAGAGGGTTCTACCAAGATCCTCTTTACATTATGGTACAAAGAGCCCTTGAGGGAACAGTTGTTTAAGGATCTCAACAATCCTCAAAGAACTCCTTCTTCCAAAAAAGGGTAGTTAATGGAACCCTTAGGCTTACAAAGAACCCTTAACGAACCCTTTCCTCAAGAGAGGGTTCCTCACAAGAGCATAGTTCCAAAGAAAGAACTGTTTCGGAACCCGTATTTCTAAGCGTGTGTATCCGTCTCAGTGAGTGAGATTGATGGGATTTTCTCCCTGGTGGACCTGTTTGATGGATGGTTTTTAAGGACTGGCTGTGTTTATATTCAGGTCTGCCGTGCCCTGCTGCGAGTGGCCTGCCAGAAGGCCGCACCTCATAACGTGGCTGAATACGCCAAGGCGTCCCAGAGCTCAAATCCTCCTTGGCTTGCTCTGCTGCTGCAGCCCCTGCTGAGCGACGGTATAGGGCCTCTCATAAAGCACAAACACCTGTACGCTTCAAACTGAGGGAGGACGATAAAGTATTTGTGTGATCCTCTGGCCAGAGTGTGTCACAGTCTGAAACCATCTCTACAGCCAAAAAACTTGTCTGGGATGAGTGTTGTAATAGCCACTCCCTGATCTGATGTAGTCTCTCTGTTTTACCTCTGTCTCTCTCTGATCCTCCTCCTCGCTGTCATCTCTCAGGAAAACCCCCTCATTACCAGGCCCTGAATGTAAATGCTTCATTTTCCATCCCCCCACAGGCCCTCTTTGTTCCACGGGCCATTTGGCTGTTATATTTCAGCACTTAAGAGCAATTATTCCTAAATATGAATGCTCCATAACAGACATCTCCAGACACTCTAAAGATATCTTTCTTCCTTTATGTTCCTCTTTGCCTCATGGGCAAAAACAAAGGAGGAGAAATCAAGGTGTCTGGTGTCTGCAGATCAACACTAAGCAACATTTTTCTGCATGGATGTGTGCAAACTCTCTCTCACACACACACACTCATCATACCCAATGATATGTCTTTGTCCGTGCAGGTGCACGCACAAAAAAGAATAACACACACACACACACAAACTGTTTACTTCACACGCACACACCATAAAGAGTGTAAGATGATCTCCCATTAAGGATGAAAACAAACCAGTGAGTGGGAGGTGTCCCCTGAGGAAATCCACAGTCGCTATAGTGGAACCGTGGAACCATGGGAACTGGTTAGCAGAGACCTGCGGGGCAGCCACGGCCAGACACGGGGGTGTGTAATACTGTCGCACACAGGCACACACACTCACGCACACAAACACACTGCAGACGGGAAACATCAAAGCAATGGCTTACAGTCGCCTCACCTGTCTAACAACAACAGGTGACACTTCATTAGATGTCAGCAGTAGCTTGATTTATTCAGACTTTGATTATCTTCATGTTTACAATCAAAGTGCCAAAATAGCAACAACAATGAAACTGTTTCGGGAAGAGTGAAGAAGGAGAAATGACGGCAAATTTCTGTGATGCTTTTGTGTTTAGTGACACCAGAGAGGGTGAGAGAAAGTTGTTAATGTTGTCACTCTGTTTTACAGTTTATGGGATAGAGGAGGTTGTAGCTCTGTAGTGCTTCAGCGGTTTTCACTGATTTCTTTACAGCTGCATGAGCCCTCATTGGTGAAATAATATTAGCCATCTGGTGGTCAATCCCAGAATGTTGCAAGTAAACTCCTGCATGCTGTCTTACTTCCAATATTGATATGACCTTCATCAGGCAAATGGTTTGTGACAATGAAAAGCCATCTTTAACGGTGGGTGGTTGTAAGTCTGCAAACAACCACATTACTAACGTGCAATATGAAGACATAGATAACAATTAACTATTTGACAAACTACAATATCCAAAAACAGAGCAAGAAAATTAAGAAAAATAGAGCACCCTGTATAATAACAGTCAGAAATGTATCCTGAAATGCGTAAATGAAATGGGTAAATTAATGCTTAAAGCCCCAAAGGTTAACAGCATTTTCAAAAAACCCAATGACATTCCCTAACAAGGTCCAAAATGAACTTTTTAGCTCACCAGCCAAAGGTCTGGCAGATGAAAAATCCTACCTGCTAGACTTTTTTTCCCCTTAACTAACCAAAATATAAAATATAAATATATAGCCTTTTTGTGTTGCACATCATACATATGTAATAACTAGGGTTGGGTACCATTCACATTTGAACCGATTCCATACCGATACTGGTATCGAATGGTGTTTTTTTTTTTTTTGTAATACTAAACTCTCTGTAATAACAAAAATGTATTTCTTTTATTAAAAAAAGAATTTAAACTTATCAATTTAAACATTGTTTTTTATTTTGATTATTTTGTTTGTTTGTTATTTGGAGCAGTTTACACACCACACAAAATATGTTTATGTCACGGAGAAAACACACGAGATATCCTTCCTGTTATGTTGTTGTCGTCATTAGCACCACTGTGCTTCATAATATTTCCCCATTGATAATCTGCAGTTCACAAATATTGGTTTCATACTAAGGTTTGGGGCATACTAATAAAATTGATCTCCAACAACAACTTCTTCAGCGAGCCAGTTAATCACCTGAAGATATTAACAGAGTTGTCGATACCTCACTTAAAGTTTTGATGTCCATTAATGGTTAGGTCACACTGTTTAGATGCCGGCTGCAGGCGTGCTAACATAAGCGGCAGCTGCGTGTGGGGAAATGAGGAATTTAATTTTCAGGCTATGAAAACGATACACTCTTTAACCTTTAGTCACACTGTATTGTGAGTTAGCTAGACATGTTGCCCTCGCCAGCTAAGCATTTCACGTTACATATCCCGCAGTGTTGCTCCTGTTGAGTTTTGAAAAGTTTAACCGCATTTGTGACTGCTTTCGGTTCCTCTGACTCACTCACTCCCTCTGTGACTGAACAAGCTGCTGCTGCTCGTTCTTATATCGTTCTCTCTTTCTCTTTTTCTGTGTTCTTTGTGATAGTCTCTTACCCAGATGCACTGCAGGTATCGAAATACGCTGAACATTATCTTGTACTCTGTAGTACCAACAACATTCAGTCAGTATCATTAAAAGTACTGAGTTTGTTACCCAACCCTACCTGCCACGGTGTCTGAAATTTACATGCCAAGTTTAAAACCTACATGCATTTGGCACTTGGGAGGTGTTCATTTTGGACCCTGTTCCCAAATGTCACATCACATTTGTAAACGAACCTGTAAGGAAACATTTATATGCCAAGTGATCGACAGTTTCAATAAATAAATAGAACCCTACATAATAGATACAACAAGGTAATCAATTCATCAATGTATACAAGCTACCTAGGGCCCCAAAAAACATCTCATAAACTGACATTTAAGAAAGTTTTTTTAAACTTATTAATTAATTAATTAAACTTGTGCTCAATCAGAATGATGAATTCATGAGTGTCTCAGGGCCTCCCCACTAACTCCTAACCTCCATAACTAACTGTTCCGTCATCGTAACTCAGGAAGACAGTAGCCAACTCGTGCAGACAAATGGCTTGGTGTGGTGTACAGACCAAAGTGAAGCTACCTCAGTGGCGGACAGTGGAAAAAAAGGATCACCACCCTAGCCACAGTTCACCACTGTTCACCCTACTACTGTCTGGCAAGAGATACAGAAGCATCCATTGCTGTACCACCAGAAATCAGAACTGCTCCTTTCCTGATGCTGTAAGTCCTCAATTCACCCTCCATCACGAATAAAGTTTATTTTTATGACTTATTATTTATTCAAGGATTGAAAAGGGGAAGAACAAAGGATGTGGAGTGCCCCGTGGCTGTGTTTTTCTCAGGCCCCAAAATGACAAAATCCGCCCCTGCATTAAATGAAGTGGGTCCCTATAGATCAGAGTTAGGCAATTATTTTTCACAGGGGGCCACATGAGAAATTGATTAGACTGCGGTGGGTCAGACACAAATGATGTAAGTTCCTAATAATGGCCAAATCTCTAATGATGGAATGGTCAGAAGTGTTCTTTGTGGGGTACTTCTGCCGTTGGTCACCCTTTCTGAATTGCCATGTGATGAATAGTGGGCTAATATTTTGTTGGCAGTGACCAAAACTTTTACAGTGCACCATCCATGCTGCATACAGGTTGCAACAATTGTAGCAGCAAAAGTAGAAGAACAACATAAACAACATGGATGTACAGCACTGAGTGAATAAAGCTACAGTTAACTATAAAAGATAAGGATCATTGTCATTACCAATGAACACAGTACTGACCCCTTTCAAATTAAAGGTCTATAATGATTCTAGATTGCCCAAGTCTGCTATAGATAAATCCTTCAGGTACCAAGAAATGTATGCAGTAAAAATGACATTACACTGTATTTGTGGATGAACCTAGCATAACACATAGAAAACAACTCAACATTAATAATAGATTTAGAACCCCCCACAATACTAAATACAATATATAGTGTCAATGTATATTGCTTTTGTTCTCAGTCCCAGAATGACATTTACTTTAAGACATAACAAAACGACTGAGGGTATATATTTATATGACTTTGCTACCTCCAATTTAGACAGTGGGAACAAGGAACAGAGGGACGGAGCAAGCTTTTAATGACCACTCATGTTCCCACGTGATCGAGACTTGAGCAATCATCCTCGTTTTGCTCACTGCTTGCGTACATGGATGAAAAAAGGAAGGGAGATAGAAAGATAGAAAGTGTGTATGTGAACTGCCAATTTACCATGTTCCCCTGCTTAAGCAGGAAGTGAACAGAGACCTGGTCCACAGGGATCCTCGTTTCCCCCTCTCGCCTTCTTGCCCCCCTTCACTCAGGACCCCACCGTGATGAGGGAGAGCCTGGCAGAGAGCTTTTGTGTGTGTGTGTGTGTGTGTGTGTGTGTGTGTGTGTTAATTTCCTGTTTTATTGAGGAAGCAGTGTTCACATGTACAGATCGTTCAGATTTTCTCTGTGAGAAAAAAAAAAGGACAGAAAAAAAGATTGTGTCAATTCTCATGAATCTGTATGGGAAACAACTAGCATTGTTTCTGGGAAGCTGCCCTGCTCTCTCTGTAAACGCACATCTTGCTCCAAATACAATATTTAAATCCAACTTGAAAAGCATGTCATTCCATTATTCCAGTCAACAAAAGACCTTAAAACACTACAAGCTATTATCGTCTCATATCAAATGTTCTACTTTTCCTTAAGTAACTAATCAAATTAAGGCCAGATTGGTTAGACACAGACAGCTGTGGTCATTACGTAATGACAGGAATCTAAATCCAAGCCATTATGGCATCTAAATGAAAGTTAGCTGTTGTGGTCGTAGCTAGATACCCTCTAACCATGGTCTGGGCCACAGGTCCACCATGCAGTGGTCTGTTGGGTTTATATATAAATGTGTAAAGGCCTCTTCTGGTTTTGACTCATTTACTTGTCTTGGTTTCCGATGATGAGGTTAGAGATGAATGGGGACGGATGACTTAGTTCAGCAGATTATTTAGAGTGTTGTTGTCCTTTACATTATCAGCACTGTCAGGCAGATACCTTTACAGAAAGACATTTCTTGAAATAGGTGAAGGTGCATTAGAGGTTTTTCATGGAAAACAAAACTTGAAATGTAAACATAATGTTTCAGGCTTCAACTACAACTTATTTTCATTATCCACATATTCTTAGGGCAGGTTGGCACCTAAATGTCAGATTCCTGAATCGAACCAATGGAGTGGAAATGTCATCTGATTATTGGTCAGACATTCAGTGGGTACGCTATGTATGTTCACTATGTCCAGTAAACAAACTAAACTCACAAAGTGTCAAGAAATTAATCATTGTTGTACCTGTTATCTTTATTAAACAGAAATACAACCGTACTAATTCTGAATTAAAGTTTCTCTCCTTTACTGAACTAAGATGAGCTTAATTGGCTTGTTAACTCCTCGTAAAACACACTTTATCCGAACTCAACAGAAAAGCACCTAAAACTCACCAAAACTGTCTTTGTTAGTCTGTCAACTCTGCCAACAATCATCAACTGGTTTAGTTGAAATAAATCCTTAATTCACAGCATTAGATGTTAAGATTCTGGCTCTACAGGCTGTTTTCCTCACACTCCTTAACCAGCTCAGAGCACTCGCCTCAGGCTGAGTGGATGTGTACTGTGCCACTGGATGAACACGTGTTGTGGAGCAGTGGCTGTCAGACTGCAGACCATTACATTAACAAAATAAAATGACAAATATCGCCCCCAAAAGACCCTACTGGCAATAGTCAGGCCATTGCCAATACTGTAGGTGATATATTTGTCCAATTGCCCAACCCTAGAATGCATATCAGTAGACTTTAGAAGATTGTGCATATGAATGTGGCATTAGACGTTAGATTAGAAATTAAATACTCCAGAGTTCACTTGACAGCAGTCTGAGAGAGACGACCCCATTGAGGAGGACCAGAGAGCAGTTGTTTGGTCTGCACCAAAGTTTGAGTTCAGCATTCACGCAAACCCTCAGGAAGGTAAATGCTCCTGGGTTCAGTTCAGACAGAAGGCTGGTGTGAACACACACTTATTTTCATCATTTCTTTCCTGATTATTTTGTTGATTAATTCATTAATTGTTTGATCACTAAAATTTCAGAAAACAGTGAAAAATCACATTTTCCATTTCCCAAAACCAAGGTAAAATCTTAAAATTGTTTGAGTTTTGGACTATTGGTTTGATGAAGTCAAAGATATATTTAGACATGTATCACATAATACAGCAAATTGTAATGACAGAGAAGCTGCAAACAGCTTGAAAAATTATTTTGACACTTAATCTATCAAAATAGTTGCAGATTAATTGAGTAACAGTTTTTCAAAGTGTGAAGCAGACCACCATCAACTGATCAATTCATTGTTCATCTTCTATTAATTTTAAACTTTTTAGAGCGCTGTGTCTTATAATGCTGCTGCAAAAACAGCCTAAATAGTTCTGTTGTTTTCAGATTAGCTGAAATTTGACCTTTTAAGAGTCACACAGCAGCTCTGACTCACACACGATGGTGACCTTAACTTTATGGTGGCAGCTCTCTAGGATGACCTGATAGTGAGACTGTTTGTGCGAGAGCCTCTTGTAAGCTTTCAGTGATCCTCTGGGTCTGAGCGGGAACCCAGTGCTAGCCCCGTGGAGAGGTGCTCCACTGTGGGAACTGGGAGCTGCCTGGCGTATCGCAGCGCAGACCGGTCTCTGTAGACCCAACATGGATGAGAAACTACCTTCACTGGGATCCCTCTCAACTAGGAGAGCCCTCTTTCTTTCTCTCTCTTCATCTCTCCTTCCATAGCCCGCTCATTGTCAGTGAGGCAGCACTGGTCGTCAGTGTGAGAACAGTTGCATCACAGCTCTCGTGGTTTCTTAGCCCCTTGCCCCTGTGCTTCTCGGTCAATCTGTGGGAACCCTGATTTTGGACGGCAGCCTCTGTTCCCACCACCAGTCTGGTTAGAAAATAGATTTCTGGTCATGTACCAGGCACCCAAACCGAGCCGGTTCTAGCCCGCTCCTTCTCACGGGTTTGTGGGAGGAGAGGTCAACGGCTGCAGAAGAGGCCTTAATGGGTTTCGTATGCAGGTACCGCAGAAGCGACACGGGATACTGCGCTCATGAGAAATGAGAGGGTTTTAACGATTCTGTGCTCTTTCCAAAACACTCCCTCTCTCCCCTCTGTCTCGTTCTGTTCTTCTCTGTCTGCCTCTCATTTAAATTTATAAATAGTGCTTTAATCTTTCTTGTCTTTCTGATTAATTGAAGATAAAGTCCTGTGAGGGACAAGGCTCGGTTTTGTTACAAGAAAAATCAAAAGACAGAACAAATGATTGACTTGACAAAGTATTTTTTCTTCAATGATTCTCATTGTTTTCAGTTTTTCTTTTCTGTGACGCTCACAATTGTGCCTCCAGTCCTCTTTATATTTCACCCACTTAAAATGCAATTTTCTATGTCGTCTTATAAACCAATTCATCATGCCTTTGACTACAATTACATCCAGACGAGCAGCCTCGTCCAGGAAAACATTTCCCTTTTTTTCTGGAGAGTTACAATTTTCGGAAGAAGAACAACAGCGTAGCGGGAACAGGGAAGGAGATGAAAAAAGCAGCCTGGGCTTCATGTACGGTCCATGACAAAGACAGAGCCAGATGAGAGCTCCTCTCTGCTCCCCACATGTGGAACGAGAGAGCCGGGTCTCACAGAGTGTGTGAAGACAGCTGGAAAATTCCCCTGAGCCCGCTCTAATTGAAAGCTTATCATCTTCTTCTTTGTGCTTCCTGAGCGGTGGGGGGGTGGGGGGGACTGGCGAGAGGAGCGTCGCAGAGAGCAACTCTGTGATGAGACCTGGAGGAAAATAGTTGGGAATGTTTAAGACGTGCA